>CM029605.1:73359106-73484575 GCA_017311375.1 Mytilus coruscus
ATACCTTCCACTGAGAGCAAGAAAAGTTATAGCGAAATTTCAGATGATTTCATAGACCAATTACAAATACTATAGTTTTGGCTGGTATCAGGAGATGGAATACTAGCTAATCAGCGTCACATTTCGTTTTACTCTCGGCGTGTTTGGAATCTTTGGCCTGCCGTTTATGGTTGGGTACTTAAGTCCGGTTTTTAATAAGGAATACTTATCTCCGATTCTGACGACATAGAGCGAAAGCAAAATACATACAAGCATTCGATAGATTATTATCAAAAGTAGACCTTAAAAAAATGAGAAAATCATTTGTTTATTTAAACATTTTTAACATGTTCAAGTGATCTTTGAAATGTTTTCGATAATTAATTATTTGCTTAACGTCAGGTGACAAAACTTTTATGCATATTCACGATGAGAATAGATAACCAATAAATCGTTAGGTTCAGTAAAATTGGTCCACTAAAATGAAAGGAAAGAAATTATGAATGCTACTGGTATGAAAGTAGATTGGAGAAGGTCGAATTGTAAACCCCGCAAACGAACTCTTCACAAAGCTGTTGCAACGATTCTTCAACGGGCAGACAGCGACGAACTGCCCTTGCAGGAGACATCGGAAATAATGTCCACATTACAACATGATGTGGTTGTGTATTCATACATCACTCACAGCCAAAGGAATGCACTTCTGTAGCATTTGTTTTAATGCCGGATTGGAGAATTTCAGAGTTTACGATATTCTATACACCAGAAAACTCTGATGGGTTGCAAACGGTATAGATGTAATGAATTCTTGAGAAATACTGCAAAGGACATGATTCAGAGGGATAGTTAAATACTACAAGGATATAAATAGAAAAAAACCAGATAAAACAAAACGAAATTTCTTCACTTCGTTATAACAATTGTAAATTGTAAAGTTTATTTTCAGTTCTCGCTTTAGAAAAGAAACTTGTAGATGAAATTAAAGACCTGAAGCAATTATTATCAACAAAAGCAGGGATAGAAATTGACTGAAATAGAAATCAACAACTCAAATTACAGGACAAAGGTTTGGAGCTTTAAAGTAGATATGTCGGATACGTTTTGGACTAACCTATCATGGCGACATAACAAAAGTTTGTTCTTTTACGACAATTCAGTCTTTATGGAATTACTCACTAGTTATCAAAGCAACACTTTGTTGTTATTATTCATATTATTAGAAGTCATTAATATATTTTCTCACAAAAAAAAAAAAAAATAAAAAAAACAACAGATGTTCGTACCTTCAAATGTGTATCATTCCAAGCGTCTAAGATCAGGACTTAAATAAATTATTAGGCTAAGCCTGGACAGAAAATAGTAAAGCCCTATTTATTTCTAAAATAAACAGAAATAATGAAAATTTCAACATTCATTTTGCTTCGCATCAAATTATGATTATTTCTAGCGATCTTTGATTGGTAAATAAATCTTAAATCTTTTCCGAATGGCTTTACGGAGGAAATTAGTTCTGGGATTGTTCATGTTTTTTTCACCTGGTCATTGAATTGTTTTTGTTTGTTTGTTGTATAATATGAAATGTTTTAAGTAGATACCAGATGTATGCTCAGTATCTCATTATACCGGGAGAAGCTCCATAAATAGATTATTCTTGAAATCTGCTTACTAACTTGTCATCGCTATATTTTCGTTTCATTTTCAGCATGTGCTGAATCGTGGGCCTGCAATTTAATTGGCAGTTTTATCAGGTCGGCCAATAAGAGAATAATGTTCTGATATCGTTTTTTTAAATTGTATGATTAAAAGTAGACCTAATAATATCAACAGAACAGTACACTGAAATAATGTCAACATTACAACCTGATGTGGTTGTGTATTCATACATCACTCACAACCAAAGGAATACACTTCTGTAGCTTTGTTTTAATGCCGGATTGGAGAATTTCAGAGTTTACGATATTCTATACACCAGAAAACTCTGATGGGTTGCAAACGGTATAGATGTAATGAATTCTTGAGAAATACTGCAAAGGACATGATTCAGAGGATAGTTAAATACTACAAGGATATAAATAGAAAAAAACCCAGATAAAACAAAACGAAATTTCTTCACTTCGTTATAACAATTGTAAATTGTAAAGTTTATTTTCAGTTCTCGCTTTAGAAAAGAAACTTGTAGATGAAATTAAAGACCTGAAGCAATTATTATCAACAAAAGCAGGGATAGAGAATTGACTGAAATAGGAAATCAACAACTCAAATTACAGGACAAAGGTTTGGAGCTTTAAATTAGATATGTCAGATATGTTTTGGGCAAACCTATGATGGCGACATAACAAAAGTTTGTTCTTTTACGACAATTCAGTCTTTAAGGAATTACTCACTAGTTAACAAAGCAACACTTTGTTGTTATTATTCATATTATTAGAAGTCAATAAATATATTTTCTCACAAAAAAATAAAAAACAACAGATGTTCGTACCTTCAAATGTGTATCATTCCAAGCGTCTAAGATCAGGACTTAAACAAATTATTAGGATAATCCCGGACAGAAAATAGTGAAGCCCTATTTTTTCTAAAATAAACAGAAATTATGAAAATTTCAACATTCATCTTGTTCGCATCAAATTATGATTATTTCTAGCGATCTTTGATTGGTAAATAAATCTTAAATCTTTCCGAATGGCTTTTACGGAGGAAATTAGTTCTGGGATTGTTCATGTTTTTTTCACCTGGTCATTGAATTGTTTTGTTTGTTTGTTGTATAATATGAAATGTTTTAAGTAGATACCAGATGTATGCTCAGTATCTCATTATACCGGGAGAAGCTCCATAAATAGATTATTCTTGAAATCTGCTTACTAACTTGTCATCGCTATATTTTCGTTTCATTTTCAGCATGTGCTGAATCGTGGGCCTGCAATTTAATTGGCAGTTTTATCAGGTCGGCCAATAAGAGAATAATGTTCTGATATCGTTTTTTAAATTGTATGATTAAAAGTAGACCTAATAATATCAACAGAACAGTACACTGAAATAATGTCAACATTACAACCTGATGTGGTTGTGTATTCATACATCACTCACAACCAAAGGAATACACTTCTGTAGCTTTGTTTTAATGCCGGATTGGAGAATTTCAGAGTTTACGATATTCTATACACCAGAAAACTCTGATGGGTTGCAAACGGTATAGATGTAATGAATTCTTGAGAAATACTGCAAAGGACATGATTCAGAGGGATAGTTAAATACTACAAGGATATAAATAGAAAAAACCCAGATAAAAACAAAACGAAATTTCTTCACTTCGTTATAACAATTGTAAATTGTAAAAGTTTATTTTCAGTTCTCGCTTTAGAAAAGAAACTTGTAGATGAAATTAAAGACCTGAAGCAATTATTATCAACAAAAGCAGGGATAGAGAATTGACTGAAATAGGAAATCAACAACTCAAATTACAGGACAAAGGTTTGGAGCTTTAAATTAGATATGTCAGATATGTTTTGGGCAAACCTATGATGGCGACATAACAAAAGTTTGTTCTTTTACGACAATTCAGTCTTTAAGGAATTACTCACTAGTTAACAAAGCAACACTTTGTTGTTATTATTCATATTATTAGAAGTCAATAAATATATTTTTCTCACAAAATATAAAAACAACAGATGTTCGTACCTTCAAATGTGTATCATTCCAAGCGTCTAAGATCAGGACTTAAACAAATTATTAGGATAATCCCGGACAGAAAATAGTGAAGCCCTATTTTTTCTAAAATAAACAGAAATTATGAAAATTTCAACATTCATCTTGTTCGCATCAAATTATGATTATTTCTAGCGACCTTTGATTGGTAAATAAATCTTAAATCTTTTCTGAATGGCTTTTACGGAGGAAATCAGTTCTGGGATTGTTCATGTTTTTTTTTCACCTGGTCATAGAATTGGTTTTTTTTGTTTTGTTATATAATATGAAATGTTTTAATTAGATACTAGATGTATGCTCAGTATCTCAGTATATCGGGGAAACTCCATCAATAGATTATCCTTGAAATCTGCATACTATTTTGTCATTGCCATATTTTCGTTTCATTTTCAACATATGTTGAATCGTGGACCTGCAATTTAATTGGCTGTTTTATCACGTTTGCCAATGAGAGAATAATGTTCTTATATCGTTTTTTAAACTGTGTGATGAAAAGTAGACCTAATGATATCAACAGAACAGTACACTGAAATAACACATTACAACTTGATATGGTTGTGTATTCATATATCACTTACAACCAAAGGAATACACTTCTGTCGCATTTGCTTTAATGCTGGATGGAGAATTTCAGGGTTTACGATATTTTATACACAAGAAAACTCTGATGGGTTGCAAATGGTAAAGATATAATAAATTCTTTAGAAATACTACACAGGACATGATTCAGAGGATAGTTAAATACTACAAGGATATAAATAGAAGAAAAAACCAGACAAATAGAAAACGTAATTTCTTCACTTCGTAATAACAATTGTAAACTGTAAAAGTTTATTTTCAGTCCTCGCTTTAGAAAAGAAGCTTGTAGATGAAATTAAAGACATGAAGCAAATGTTATCAACAAAAGCAGGGATAGAGAAATTGACTGAAATAGAAATCAACAACTCAAATTACAGGACAAAGGTTTGGAGTTTTAAATTTGACATGTCGGATATATTTTGGGAAAACTTATCATTGCGACATAACAAAAGTTTGTTCTTTTACGAAAATTCAGTCTTCAAGGAATTACTCACTAGTTAGCAAAGCACTGTGTTGTTATTATTCATATTATTAGAAGTCAATAAATATATTTTTCCACAAAAATAAAAAGACAAAAAAAAAAAAATAGATGTTCATACCTTCAAATGTGTATCATTCCAAGCATCTAAGATTAGGACTAAACAAATTATTAGGCTAAGCCCGGATAGAAAATAGTAAAGCTCTATCTTTTCTAAAGAAAACAAAATGATGAAAATTTCAACATTTATATTGCTTCGCATCAAATTATGATTATTTCTAGCGATCTTTGATTGGTAAATATATCTAAAATCTCTTCCGAATGGCTTTTACCGAAGACAGCAGTTCTGAGATTGTTCCTGTTTTTTTTTTTTCACCTCGTCATAAATTTTTTTTTTTTTGGGGTTATATAATATGAAATGTTTTAAGTAGATGCCAGATGTATGCTCAGTATCTCATTATACCGGGGAAGCTCCATCAATAGATTATTCTTAAAATCTGCAGTCTAACTTGTCATCGTCATATTTTCGTTTTATTTTTAGCCTATGTAGACTCATAGGTTTTATCAAGTTCGCCAATGTTACTAAGCAAGTAGGGATTTTACAGTACAGGCTATCAGAAAATATGAATTTCTTTATATTGTTAGATAGTATGCACAGAACCAAGCTTCTGCATAAGGTATCAGCTGTGTGTGTGTTTGTTTGTGAGGCCGGGAGAGGTTGAAAGTTTAATGATCAAAAGATGAATAGTCGATGCCTAACCAAAATGTACTATTATGATACAGTAGTCTACGTGTTTAAGGATTGTAAATATGTACTATCAATTGACGTTTATATCAATTATTCTTTGTCAGAGAGGAAAAGATATGAAAATACTTAACTAAACAGGATGTACTGCTGAATTAAAAGACTACGCCGATCAACGCTGGGCAATTCATATTTTTTGTAAATGAACAAACAAAAAGAAGAATTCCAATTGTACTGCATTAATTCATTAGTCAGATTTTATTGTAAAATCATTTATATTCTTCGACCTTTTCTTCATGGATATCATCATGATAAAATCGCCAGTAAATTTTACGTTGTGCTGAAAACCGTTTTCCGTCGAGGGCTTCATCCTGAACCCCTACAAGGGCTCTGCCCTGGACCTGATGGGGCCTTAAGCGGCCCCAGAACCCCTGTCGCAATTTGTGCCCACAGTTTATTGGATACCTAGCTACGCCCTCTGACTGAGCAACACGAACCCCACCGAAAACTGGAATTGATCTCAGGTGCTCCAGAAGGGTAGGCAGATCATGTTCCATGTTGCACCCGTCGTGTTGCCCATGTTAGTACAAACTTGGTGATAAGTTTAATTCGGACGGGATTGTAGTTGATTGTATGTTGTAGTTGGAACATATCCTTTGTCATCTGTGAAACGGATATTCCATAATGGTTAACCAACTTGTGAGGGCCTCCGTAAAGTTTGCGAAGGATGATTCCAACCACCACTTGGAACACTTTGTGTGTGAGCTTCCCGTCGAGCAGCAATCCTCTATCAAGGAAAGCATGATAGGAAACCCAAGCCCTGGAATATCGTATCATCTTGGAGATATATACTCCGTCATCGGGTGATGCTGGAATGTTGCTACATAGAAAATTGAAAGTTTACATTTAGAAAGCTGGAATCATCTCTTCGTCAAGTTTTGTTTTCAACCGACCTTCATCCATAATTTCTAGATATAAGTTAAGCTATGAGGAATTGTTTGAAGTTTGCCTCACTTCAGCTGACAAATATATATTGACTATTCTCCTATAATGTTATACATGTATTATAATATTCAATCACTAGAACTTTTATGCGGTCATCGAGATTGTGGTCCGACTATCTGAAATGTTAATTCACTTGAAGTTATGACTTCTTTGGGATATCACTTCTATGTCTATTAAGGAATTTGTTGAATGGCTGCTCTAGATTAACAACATTTTGAAGGCATTGGTTTTATTGCTGAGTTGGAGAAATCGAGGGTTGACGATATTTCTAAGCACCAGAAAACTCTTGGGGTTGACACTTGAAATAAATGTAATGATTTTATAGAATTAAGGGATATTAAAAGACAACGAAAACATTGAAAGGAAATAAACAATTAAAAAAATACCAGAGGGACATTGTATCTTTTTGCACTTTGTCATTTTAATTTAAGTCCATTGTTATCTATCCGTGTCTCACAAGCAAACAGAAATTATCGAAAATAGAAAATAAACTCGATAAGTAGCGTATTTAAATGACGATATCGGGATATGGTTAATTAGTCATTTCTTTACAGGAAGTTGTGATAATATCAAATAATCGACAAAGATAAAAATAATAAACAATTTCAAAACGTTCAGCCTTTATTTAAATCTGGTTATATTGATAAATTATAATCTTCATAGAAGGTGGAGCATGAATGCTGTGCTAATTAATTCCATTGATGTGTCATTTGTATGCAAGAGTGACATTCCTTTGTACTTTGTTCCAATTCGAAAAGTCAATAGAAGCTATGCCTGAATTGTCTCCTTGAAAGGTTCATAGTTTTATATTTACGTATAGTTATTTGATTTAATTTTAAATAATTACAATATTTATAATTTATATAGATTTCAGTTTTTGTTATTTAATTATTTAAGACATGCATGTATGAATATAATTTTATATTGATTAGTTTTGAAACGTTTGAAATTATTTTATACCAAATTAAAGAACCTTTCATATTTTTTTAAATACTATTCAGTTACCTTGAAGTAATTAACCGACAGTGCAAGGGTGTTTAGCCAGTCAAAGTCGTTAAAAATCCCATCATCAGAAGAATTTAACACACCGACAAGCAAGTCTTGCATGAGACATTAGGGTCGTTCTTAACCCCTCTCTCACAAGATTCTTTGTTTAATGTGGCAATTTACTGTAACAGTGCATTTGCCTCAGACAGATACAGTTTACTGTCTATATATAATATGAAGTAAAATATTCACCTGTAGTCATTCTGCTGTCAAGGATACACTGTTTTAAGTTGTTGTCCACATCATCTAACCTACAACAGCATTGATCATGCTACTTGTAAAACCATTCATTGTTTTAATTTGGTGTATGCAATTATGTCAGAATTCAAATGAAGCAGCCACATTGCCTTAATATACTTGCATTTCTTCATTTCCTTAAGACAAATACATGTATGATGGTACACCCTAACACAAAAACACACAAGATACACATACGCACAAACACAAAACTGAACATATTAACCACCACTTTAATCCGGAAAGTGCAAACTAATGTCAGATGATTTAGTGAGAAATTATGATTGAAACCTACATAAAGGATTTGAACTTTTATGAAAAAGACTATGTATGAAAATGATTTCCATTAATAATGAACTGTTGGTAAATTTAACCAGAATTATCTTAAATTAATCACAAAGAGGGCTTTTAAAAGTATTTTAGCTTATTTAACGTTAAAACAATTTTTCACTAAAATAAACGTTACGTTATTCAATTATAAGGGTTTAGTTACCTACTTGTTTTTGATATTATGAATTTTGTTGACAAAAGATAAACATGCTACTATAAGTTAAAAGATGATAGTGAAGAAGTAAAGATAGGGATAAAGGTAAAATTCAAGACATGAAACATTATAATTAGCAAAAACAGCTATAGAGAAACTGGTTGAAAAGAAAATAAACTACTCAGGAAAACGGTTTGACGCTACAAATTAGATATGTTACTTTTATGGGGCAAACCTTAAACGACGACATAACAAAAGATTATCCTATTGACGGAAAATCAGGATTTGTAAAATACTTCTCCAGAAATTACCTCAGCGGATTGTACAATCTTCAAGTGCAGTTATTAAGAGTCCCCATAAAATCAATCTAAAATTCCGACTCATTATTGTATAGCACTATATTGATCGTGGCAAACCTTTACCTTCATAGATTCACTAGTAGGATAGTTTTGATCTAAACAGCTCTTAAAAGACCGAGCAATAAATGTTTAAATCTATTTCAGTCTTTAAATCATTTTCAGAATCATCCTTTGTGGTAAATTCAGTACAGTTAAGACCATTCGCCTGTGGTCAATTAAAATCTATGTAGCATATGTTCAGACTATTCAAATCTATTTACCTGCAAACAAAAGATCAAACTGAATTGTCTGAATAGCTCCTGAACAGTTCTAAATCGACAACAAGCAGCAGTAGATAAATCTGAAAAGTGACTGAGAATCTAAACATGACTGAATTATTTACTGTTTAGACATTTCAGATCATGCAAAGTTCATGGTGACTGTTTTAAGACTTAAAATCGTTTGCTAGTGTAATATGAATTGATTTATTGCAATGGCAAAACAGATTTACACTGACAAAGGTCTCAATGTTTTTGTATATAACTATCTTCTATCAGTATCATTGTATACATCTTTAGACATTTATTACTTTTCCTGTTTGTTCACTATCGTAAATTGTAGACAATTCGATACATAGTATATTTCTTGGTTAGTTGATTTTTATTGACTCTGATACAACTGTGTTACAACCCTAGATTAAGCTGACGAGGAAAGGCAAAACATCGACCACCGAAAGCTATATTTGTATGTGATGGCATGATGTCACAGAAGCAGGGGTTTGAATCCATGAGGAAGAAGAACAAAATTTGCTCACACAAATTTGAAGATTTTTCTTTGTTGGGCTAAATTTGAGACAAGTTTTATCTATATATAATGTCTGTCATAAAATTATCACATGTTCAGACGTTTATATCTACTTAAATACATAAGTACGTCTAAACAAGTGACAACACTATAACAGAAAACACATATTATATTGATAATTACTCTCAATATCAGAGATTAACAATCATTATGTTAAATCTGCAAATTTGCGGAAGCAAATTGTTGTTCATCTTTGTTGTTCTACCGATAACAAATTAAGTGTGCGTTTTTGTAGCATCTACGTTGGAAACCAAATGTGAGGACAACAAAAACACATGCATTATTTAAAAGTTTGCAAACAAATGTAAACCACCTAACATAAGCAGAACAGTACAAGTACATATGCACAATTATAAGTTATTTATTTAAGATCTTTGAAAAAGTATTGATTTCTTCTCACATTGGATACGGAAATGCTGCAAAAATAATTCAGAATTGAAAACCTTTTGTTGTAATTTTATTCGGGTGGTAAAGCATTGACCAAAGCACATTTTTTATGAAATGCAAAAGCGCTTTATACTAAAATGTGCGCACTATCAATGCCTAAACAACCCTATAGAATAACAAAAAAAACAATCAATTTGTATAATTACGTAATAAATGCTACACCTGCCAATTACGAGTTACAGCCCTTCGGACGCAGGCAATTTATAACGTGTTAAGTTTTTTTTCATTTTTACAGCACTGGGTCGACACCTCTCCTGTTGAACTATCAGTCCCCGAAGGTTTCACGAGTTCTGTATTCAGTACTTCGGTACAGACACGAATAATAACAAACCTTTCTTTAATTGTCCTTTTATACATATTTAAATTATAAGAAACAAAGTTTTCAGCTGTCTCAGGCAAAGTTGACCTTAGATTGATTTAACTATTTATTTGGGTATTTTTTTGGTCATGCAGCTCTTCAACTGTTTCGGTTCTTAGACATCACCACCGGTGGATCGCTATCCTTGCCGTGGTCGGGGGCTTGCGTGTCTCTGTGACACCAAGAGCTATGCCAGCTGGAGCTTCCGTCTCCTGGTAGGGTTATCCATGCTGGGCAGGTCGAAGGGTAGAGACCAGACTAAAGTGATCCGAACATCGTACGAGTTGCCCGATGTTTTGAATAAAATAGGCTCTCCAACCCGTTGGACGTTGGTTGCTTCCCGTGTCGGTGGTTGACGAGATCCTTGCGGATGAGGGCTGTAGCCAGACTCCTTACGGTCAGAAAATACTCGGACGGACGAGACTATAGTTCAATAAGCTGCTTTGGCTCCGATATAATCTAAACGGGAGTCGGATGGACCCGATTCGATCAATCGGCTGGTCATGTCGAGCCCTTCAGTTAATCCTCAACAATAAGCTTTCTGGTAACAATTTTCATTATATACACATGTATTTAAATTAAGCTATTAATATTTCGGATAACTGAAGAAGGCAATGGCTCATGGGTCAATCAAGTGGTACGCTCTCTATTTCGCTTGATGGATACGCTCTGTTTGAATATACTATTCTTGGAACATCTGGTGCTTTCCGCAGTGGATCTTGGGTGCTAATTTTGGAGACGAGCTACATTATACTTGAAGTTCGTCTTCAGCATTAGCACTTGATCCCGGTTCGCCACGGAAACACAGCATCGCCCTTGTAGGCGGGTGGATGACAAGAATGGTGAACCTTTCTCATTTCATATGGCACAACAAAACCAATCCTCTAAATCAGCTTTAATACATAAGAAAAGAAAATGTGATGATTCAGTGCCCTGTCAGGAAGATAACAGTTGGCCAAGATTTATTGTCATAAAAGGAACAGATGAAAACCAATTTCGAAAATATCTCCTTGTGAATCACAAACAAATTCAAAGCATTCCAGGCACGGTCAAAAAGTTTCAAAATGAGATCAGGCAAATTTTTGGTTGAATGTTCCAACAAAAGTCAATCAACAAATTTGCTTACAATGAAAACAATTACAATTTTTCTTGTTTATGCCTCTCCTCACAACAGTTTGAACAGTTGTAAGGGGATCATTCGAGACAGAAGTCAATACCTTGGTGACCTTACCGTGGAAGAAATATGTGAAGAACTTTCATGCCAAGGTGAAACTGAAGTTGTTAAATTTCAAATAAAAAGAATGGTAATATAATCAAATTAAATACATATGTTTTGAACCTTAAAACTCCAACTCCTCCTTCATCTATTACTTTAGGTTGCTTCGGAATCAGAGTTGACAGATTTATCCCTAACCCAATTCGATGCTTCACTTGTCAAAAGTTTGGTCATGGATCCAAACAATGTCGTGGTACGCAGAGATGCTTCAAGTGTTCTGGCGAAGGACACGAGGAACAAACTGTAGCTCTGAATCGTCTAAATGCGTAAACTGTGGTAAATCCCATTTTCATCATCTAGAGACTTCCCTGTTTACCTGAAAGAAAAAAAATTAAATTTAAAACAGAAAGAAACATCAGTAACCAAGAAGTTTAACAGATTGCTTCTGTTTCGAATGATCTTCTTGTTTCAAACAAACCATCGTACGCCAGCAAAGTTGGTCGCTCATTCAGTCACGAGACTACACAAACTCACATAACCTGGCCAATTGATGCTGAAACATTTACAATGCTGCCTGTTGAAACAGAACCTAACGATAATTAGTTATCAAAGGTACCAGGATTATAATTTAGTACACCAGACGCGCGTTTCGTCTATATAAGACTCATCAGTGACGCTCATATCAAAATAGTTATATAAGCCAAACAAGTACAAAGTTCAAGAGCATTGATAAAATTATAATTCCAAGAAAACCGACTCCTTCTAAAACCAGTACCCAGTCAACTCAATCTTCCTTACAGAGCTCAATATCATCACCTAAAAAAATGAAGAAAAAGAAATCCAGTAAAAAAATGCAGTTAAATCAGGCAATTTGGGCACATCTGACTGGGATCCTCCCGACAGACGATTCATCAGTCATAAATAGTCTCCCTACATCTGCAGCTAATAAAACGTCTACTAGTTTATTTTCTGCATCCTGTACAAAGTCTACTAAAGCCCCGTCTCCTGTTTGTTCTCTAGAACAGAAGAACGTCCCAAAGAAGCCAGCAAATAATCCTTTCAGAAGTCTTCTGATTCGGGGTCGCGGGTAGGGGTCGAGGCGGAGTAACACCAGCTGCGTGTGGTCCTGGAGATCGACGACTCTCCTCACACAACAGATTTTCGACACTTAACGACGAATCGGAAGTGGAAATCGAAAGTGTTGCGTCACCCGAAAGATGACAATCTCAGGGTGAGCGAAATAAAAACGCTAGCAAACTCGATAGCATTCGCCCTTCTATTAACAAATCATGACAAATATCATCCAATGGAATTGCCGAGGTCTTAAAATAAATCTTCTCGAGTTAACGCTTCTAGTTCAGTGTTTTTACCTATTGCATTTTGTCTTCAAGAAACTCACCTAAAAGAAAATGATAATGTATCTTTAAAAGGATACAACATGTATAGCACATTTTCTAAGGTAAATGAACGTACTGCAGGCAGATCATCCATTTTTGTGAAGAACAACGTCATTCATAGCACAGTCCAACTCACCACAGATTTGCAGGCTTTTGCAATTCGTTCATCATTAGATAAAACAATTACATTATGTTCTACATATTTTCCACTCAATTCAAATATAGATAAAGCTAAACTCAAAATCTCATTGATCAATTACCCTCACCATTTATACTTATGGGCGACTTCAATGCCTACAATCCCTTGTGGGAAGCAAGTCTCATAATGCCAAAGGTAAGATCATTGAAGACTTTGTCTCTCAAGAAGGATTATGCATTTTAATTATTTTCATCCTGGAAACGGGTCTTATTCTGCTATTGATATCACTATTTGCGATCCTCTCTTCTTCTGGATTATTGATGGCTTGTTCATGATGATCTATGTGGACGTGATCACTTTCCAATAGTACTTGAACATCTTTTACTTCTGCCCAACAGAGAGTACTACGTTGGAAACTTGACAAGGCGGACTGACCCTTGTTTGAGAAGCTCTATCAAGCGGAAATTCAGTCAAAGATGTTTGAGACTGTACAAGATTTAATTTTAACTTTTAATACAGTTTTAACGTCAATTGCTGACAGAACTATTCCTAAGACCTCGGCAAATCCGATACATCCCAGCACACCATGGTTTTACGACGCTTGTGATCAAGCAATAGGTGACCGTAAACAATCTGAAAGACGGTTCAATCAACAACCTACGACGGAAAACTTGAGTAATTTCCGTATTTTTCGCGCTAAGGCAAGGCGGACTTGCAGGCAAGCACGAAGAACGTCTTGGAAGAAATTTGTCTCGGGGATAACATCTCGCACTCCGATGACAAAAGTATGGAACATGATACAAAAGATAAAAGGTAAAAATTCTAAAGCCACAGTAAAACATTTAAAAATGGCAATGATTTATTAACATCTATAAGGATATTGCCAACAAGCTTGGTGCAACTTTTGCGAAATCTTCTTTTCTAACAACTACAGGAAGATTTTAAAAAGTTAAAAAGAAAAAGAAAAAATAAAGTTGAACTTTAAATCTAAAAGGGTGAAAATTATAATAAACTCTTTTTCTGGAAGAACTTAAAACATCTATGTCAAAAGCCTATGATACAGCTTGTGGGCCTGATAATATTCACTACCAACTCTTAAAACACTTGCCAGATTCCTCGCTGGAAGCTCTTTTGCAGCTCATGAATAACATCTGGGAATCTGGTGATTTACTATCAATCTGGAAGCTTGCAACCGTCGTGCCAATTACAAAACCAAGTAAAGATCACAGGGATCCTATTAACTATCGGCCAATTGCTCTTACCAGTTATTTTTGTAAAACACTAGGACGGATGGTCAATGATCGCCTTGTTTGGTTCCTGAAACAAATGGGCTTTTAGCCAATATCCAGTGTGGATTCCGACAAGGTCGCAGTACTCTTGATCATCTTGTTCGATTCGAATCATTTTCCGTGATGGTTTTGCGAGAAATGAACATGTGATGTCAGTCTTTTCGATCTTGAAAAGGCCTATGACACTGCATAGAAGTATGGTATTTTAAAAGATCTTTTGATATGGGGTTGAAAGGCAATATGCCAAATTTTATTTCGAATTTTCTGTCTAACAGACAATTTGATGTTAGAGACAATTTAACCATGTTTGATCTGTATGATCAAGAGATGGGGTCCCTCATGGCAGTATTTTATCTGTTACATTATTTAGTCTTAAAATCAACAGCTTTGTTGAAGTTTTGAAAAGTAATATTGAAGGTTCATTGTACGTTGATGATTTTTAATATGTTACAGAGGCAAAAATATGAATTACAATTAATGTTTTGAAAGAATTGAAAATGGGCCTCGGAAAATGGTTTTAAATGTTCTACTTCAAAAACGGTCGGGATGCATTTTGTAACAAGGAAATTGCATCTTGACCCAGAACTCACTTTGTACGGATATCCAATAAAATGGTTGATGAAACCAAATTTCTTGGGTTAATTTTCGATAAAAGTTAACCATATCAAAATGTTAAAATCGAGATGTTTAAAAGCATTAGATATTTTATTGTCGGCAGCACTGACTGGGGTGCTGATCGCAACATTTTCCTTAATTTATATAGATCTCTATTTAGATCTAAACTAGATTATGGCTCAATAGTTTAAAACCTCACCAGTTGAGAGTCTGTTTGTAGAGGCTGAGGAGCACTCACTCTCTAACAGACGTTTGAAGCTTGGCCTTCAATTCGCTGTCAAGCTAAAAGCATATCCAGAAAACCCTGCCTACGACTGTGTTTTAATTCCATTTATGAAGATATATTTGGAAAACATGAAAATAAAATTCCTCCATTAGGAATTCGTTTAAAACCACATTTGACTAATTTTGATTTAAAATCTATTGCACATGTAGAAACTTGCAAATGCCCTCCATGGAACTTCCCAAACCTAAAATGATTTTTGATCTCCGTAAATACCAACAAAAAAAAAAATGAAACATTTAAAGGCAACAGTAGTATACAGCTGTTTGAAATTCATAAATCGATTGAGAAAATACAAATCCGGGCTACAAACTAAAACTGAGGAAACTCATCAAATATAAGATGAGAACTACGACACAACAGAAACACAACACTAAAATGTAACACACACAGAAACGAACTATAATATACAAACCATCTTTTAATTGAACAACATCTTGCTGAAATTAAAGCAAATTATTAAAATTTTCAACTGATGGATCGAAGGATGGTAACCGAATTGCATCTGCTGCTATCCTTGGAGACAGAGCTGCGACTCTCCGTTTGTCATCTGACGCATCCATATTTACTGCTGAAGCATAGGCAATCAATTTGGCTTTGAAATTTATTGCTACTTCAGACAAATCAAATTTATAATCTGTTCTGATTCACTTTCATGCTTACAAGCTTTACAACATACTTAAATTAAAACCCGATAATTCTCAAGATTTTATCAGTAATGAGGAATTTGAAAATTCTTCGTAAAGAAATATTTTTCTATGGGTACCAAGTCATATTGGAATCCATAGAAACACGGTTGTAGACCTGGAAGCAAAATTGCCCTGGATGACCCTTTATCTAATGGGATATACCATATACCGATTTTAGATCTAATATTAGAGAATATGTTTTAATATATTAAAAATGAATGGAGTAAAAGATGGTAATAAATTACATGAAATTAAACCTAACTTAGGTAAACCTTTCAATAATTTTATGTGCAGAAAAGGTCAGTGTGTTATTTCTAGATGTCGTATTGGTCATACTAGAATAACACACGAATATCTTTTGAAAATGAAGATGAACCACAATGTATACCTTGCAACTGCAAGTATACTATAAAACATGTTTTAATTAATTGTATTGACTTTGCTGATATTCGTAGGAAGCATTTCAATGTCAATAATATGTATGATTTATTTAATAGTGTTCCAATTTCAAATATTGTTTCATTCTTTAAAAGAAGTTGGAATATATTATAAAATATAAAAGTGTTGTATAAATCTAAAACGATTTTTAATTTTTATCACGTTATCTTAGTGTTGATTTCTATTTGTAAATAATCAATTTGCTTTAGTCTAGAATTTTAGTTTATTGAAAGACCTTTTGTCTGATTTTAAAGATTTACTTTAAATTGTAAAATATTCGAATTAGCTCTCGCCGCGATATAGCCTATTTGTGTTAATGTGGCGTAAAGCAAACGGCAATCAAACAATCAATTGCAATCATTTAAAATTTGAAAACAGTCATATTTCCATCCGCAAATCGCCGAATTTGTAAGAATTATTTGGTATCTGTGATGAGTTTATTTATATACAATATTTACATCAATATTTTTTCCTTTTTCTTTCTTAAATTTTTTCTTGGGATAAAATAATGAAGTCAATATTTCTCAGATAAAATCTATTAAAAGTAGATTCTCTTTCCAATCTGCAGAGTCCAGAACGGATTTAAGTGAAACTCCTTGATGGGCCTATTGCCCTTGTTAAATGTGTTTTTATGTGGTAATGTTACACTACTGTCTCAGGTTAGGGTGAAGGTTGGTGCCTGTTAAAACGTTAAACCTGCTGCATTTATATGCACCTGTCCTAAATCAGTAGCCTGTTATATAGTGGTTGTCGTTTGTTGGTGTGGTTCGTAAGTGTTTCTCTATACTCGCTTTTTTATATAGATTAAACCGTTGGTTTTCCTGTTTGAATTATTTTAAAGTAGTCATTTCAGGGCCCTTTATAGTTTGCTGTTCGGTGTGAGCCAATGCCCTTGTTGAAGGCCGTACTTTAACTTATAATTGTTTATTTTTATACATTGTGACTTGGATGGAGAGTTGTCTCATTGGCACTCATACCACATATTATTCATATTTAATGCGTATCTTGTTATCATAAGCCATTTGAATAGTGTTCACTATTAATTTTGAAACGGTATGTACAGTAACTGGATTGTGAGGTCTATTATAGCTAAAACAGTTTTGAATCGTTAGACTTACGAAAGTCTTCTGTCTGTCTTAAACAATATAAAAGCGCTCTTTTGGATCAAGTAGTTTGCTTTCTGTGGAAGCTGGTATGATAACCTTTGTACTTAAATGTCTTGTTTCGCTAATCCATCTTTAATAAAATAAAATAGTCCTTTATTTTGAACATTTATATTTCCTTCTCCAAACTTCAGCGCTTGGATGTCACTACATCTCCTGAAAGAAGAAATGGCCATCAGAAAACAGTTTTCCATATGCTAAAAATTTGAATGGTGCCTTTGTAAGAGGTTCAAAAGAGCTTTCTTGTAGAATTTCTAACACCTTTGTAAATCCCATTCAGGCAGTAGTTTAATATTTGGAGGTGTTGAATGAAATACTCCTTTTAGTAGCCTAATGATATATGGGTGTTGGCCTACTGGAATGTTTTCTACTGGGGATAAAATTGAAGACGACAAAGACCTATACCCTGCTATGGTTCTATACTGTAAACCCTTGTTAAATAGATTTGTCAAAAATCAGCTGCTTCAGTTAAATATGCCGAAAAGGAATCAATTTCCTTTTCACGACATCAGATATGAAATTTTCTGAACTTGGCTGAATAATCTGTTTGAGTGCCGTAGCGCCAAGAATGTCTTCAGAAAATCCTCCTTTTGAACATTCTGTCTGTTCATGCAGTTAGTTTGAATATTTGGGATTTGGACGGTTTTGTGTCCCTTTGCTTGTTGTAGAAGATCTTTTGAAGCGGTAGTTTTATTGGGTTGAAACTTTAGTACCTCTTGGGAGGAAATACATACCCGAACATGTTTGTCCATGAAATTGATAATGCATCTTCTACTAACGCTTGTGGATTCGGTAGCCATGTGCACAAAATTGAGCTTTCTGATTCTCTACCAATGCAGAGAGGTCAATTTGGGGTTGACCTAATATTTGACATATTTGATGGATTACTACTGATTACAGAGACCATTCTGTGTGATTTTGGATCTCGAAAGTTCATCTCCTAGAATGTTGGACTTCCCTGATATGTAGGCTGCTTGCAACTGAATTTGATTTTCAGGGCTAATTGCCAAAGATCCCAAGTTTTGAAACAAAGTTGTAATGACCGAGTTCCCTTGTTTTTTTTTATATACTGAACAACAGTTGAATTGTCTGATCGAATCATGGAGGTAGATTGGCTTCATATACAGACGGACATAAGGAATAATTTCTAGACATGATGCTATTATTCCGAGTAAATGCAGAAAATCTGACTACTGCATTGTTTTTTTAAATTTTTTCACAGCTAGGTTCAAATTTTGAATCCTGTCTTCTGTCGGCATTTCTATACCCAAATCTACAAGAAAAGAGCCCTACATACACTTTTTTTTAGTTGGTACCAAAGAAGATTTCTTTAAGTTGATAATGAAACCTAGTTTGACAAGAAGATTTAGCACTGTCTCTCGATCTAAAACTAACTGATTTTTGCTTTGGTTCACAATAAACCAATCGTCCATGTATACTATTAGTCGAATGCTCATAGATTTCAGGTATCCTGGTACTACAGAAACTACTTTTGTAAACACTCTAGGTGCTGATGTTTTACCAAAGGGTAAAGCTTTGAACTGTAGACATGGACTGCCTTTCACGCAGAATCTGAGGTACTTCCTATGATTTTTGGATCGAAATATGCATATACGCAAAAGTCGTTCTCCACATTTGTGCCTGGTGTATTAGGTCTCTGCTCACTACGTGAAAGTTTCCTGGTCAACACTGTTCATACCGGTGAACAGTGTCCATAAATTCTCCATTTTGGCCTCAAAGCAGTAGAATATATTTCCCATTATCCGCTACAGCATGAAAATAATCTGTTTTTGTTTTAGACGACTTCTTACCTCTAGTTTTCTTTTTCGAACTTTCCGCCATTTTATCGGTGTCATGAACGACCTTTTGGCCGACTGATGAGTTATCGTCTTCACCGAGAGACATAGTTCTCATAATTACATCACAATATAAACCAGGTGCGACAGTAACCAAACTGGTTTATAACAGTATTACTAATTATATACAAATGTTGAAAAAATCTAGAAATCGAATAACTTACTATACATTGCCCCATTAAATTCCGGTGCCCGATAATTGTCTGTTTTGATAATCTATAAAATTGAAAATGGAAATGGGGAATATGTCAAATAAACTCACCATAGATACCAGGATTGAAATTTTGTATAAGACAACAACCCGACCAAAGAGCAGATAACAGCCGAAGGCCACTAATGAGTCTTGAACGCAGCGAGAAAATCCCGCATCCGGAGGTGAATCTCAGCTGGCCCTAAATAAAAATGTGTACTAGTTCAGTGAAAATGGACGTCATACTAAATTCAAAATATATGAATGAACTATATTCAAACTTTGTCAAGTATTACATACTATTATGTTTCATGCTGTTCTTGTATTCTGATTAGTAAACACTAATTTATCGTTAGACAAATTGTATTCCCTTCAGCCATGTCTTAAACGCAGTGCCATTATACCAAATAATTTTGTAATTTTTCAGTCACGATAACGTGTGGTTCCGGATGGGACCAGTTTATGAGAAGTTGTTATCATTTTCAATTCGAGCCAAAGATGACATGGAATGCGGCAAAGGTAAGACGTGAAAAATTAGCATTGCTTAATGTTTTGTATGTTTTGTATTTGATTGGACATAGAAAATAAATATCTCAGCCATTACTTTTAATATTTGCTAACATAATTGGAATGTTACATAAAAAACTTATGGGCAACAAATTAATAAAAGACCTAAACAAATAGCGATCTGAAAGAAAATCTATATTTTACTAATAAAACCTTTAGACAGAGTAAAAATGATGGTCTACTAAGGTTTTGATTGTTTATACTATCTGTTAGTGGACAAAAATCTTGATAGAAATGATTATCTGAGTAAATACATTTTAATCTAAATGTCGATGAGAAAATGTGGTCGTAACTCTCCTTTTTATTTATATTACAGAATGAAATTATTCATGTTATTGTTTGTAACATCCGCTTAAACATAAGAATGCAGGGAACTTCGAAAACATTTGAGAAGAAAACAGCCATGCTGACATTAGTCTTTGCAGATATTACACAACCGTATCAATAAATTATAAAATTCAATTAGAAAAGCCTTTATTATTATTAAAATATAAAACGTTCATCCTATTCTCACATTAAATTTGAATTTTTGTTTGTAGACTGATTGTCATAGAAAGGAGGATTCCTTGTGAAAATTGACAATACTGTTGAAAATTGGTTCTTAAAATCATTTATGATTGTCGGTAAGTACAATATAATATAAAATTATTAGTACTTAAATACCCTTATACATAACTAAATGAATTTCGCAGTAAATTTTGTATTATGTCTAGGGAAAGGGC
This sequence comes from Mytilus coruscus, assembly GCA_017311375.1. NCBI lineage: Eukaryota > Metazoa > Mollusca > Bivalvia > Mytilida > Mytilidae > Mytilus > Mytilus coruscus. The sequence continues at coordinate 73,379,937 of CM029605.1, forward strand.
ATTTAAGAACACAGACAATACTATTTTCATCAACATAAACATGAAAATGCGCATGCTCTGAATGGTGAGGACGTATGTTTTTTCGACAAGACAAAATGTAAAACATGGATTTCTAATACTCTTTTAGTCTGAGTATTAAGGACTAAAAGTAGTGATGTAAATGTGATACATGATGCCAATGGTATAAAATCAGGAATATTCAGTATGATATGACATATCATTAAAGGCTGTGTGTGTTTTCAAACGTGAACTTTTCTCAACAGACTAGCAGGTATTCGAATACTAACGGTACGTGTGTAATTACATAAACATAAACAAACATTTACATAAACTCAACCATAACCATAAACTATCCATATGCTTGGTATTTACGACAAAGTTTGATCCTTATATCCTCTTCTATCGACTAATCATCTCAAACTTTAAATGCAAACACCAGACAATTCACACAGACTCCGACGTCACAGCAAACCTACACCACCTCAACCAGAGTCCGGTAAAATGTTCTCAGGTCTTCTCCAAGTTCCTCGCCCGTCCGGATTGACTCTTCAGAGATTCATCATACTCCCGTTGCCGCAGGGCTTAGCTCACTTCAGTATCAGCAAAATACAGAAACCTTATCATAACCAAGTATTGAAACCTTACAACAACCAATCACATGTAAACTAGCCCAGTCGGATATGGTTGAAATAGCACTACAACTTAAAGAAATGATACATGGAGAGATTGACTATACAATAAAAGCTACAGTCAATCAGTATAAATATGCAATAGATAGGCTTTCTAAGGAAAATCAAAAGTTACGTGACGATTTAGATGTACTTGAGCAATACGGTCGTCGGGACCTCATTCGTGTCAATGGCATTCCTGATGGAGGGATAGAAGAAACATAAACGAAAACAACTGAACTGGTAACTGAAATGTTAAAGTCCATAGACAACGAATTGGCTCCTGGGATGTAATTCGTGCACACAGAATTTATCGACCTTACAACCCGGAAGATGCTGGAGAAAACAGGACAAACAATGTTTCGAAACGTCCGAGACAAATAATAGTCAAGCTTCAGGACCATGTTGTTAAAACAAAGAATACTGAGATGCAAAACACACCTTAAGGAAAAGAGAGATCTGAAATATATCAGAATTAACGAGGACATACCAAAGGAGAGAACGCTATCGCCTACAAAGCTAGACAGCTTTGCATAGAACATTGATGAGAGACACCTGGACGGTGGATGGACAAATTTTCGTTAAGGACAATCAACTATAAGTTCATGTTGTCAATACCATGTCATCTTTCCGTCACTACATGTCAGTATACTGCTGTCCCGGCGCTATGAATTTTCTACAGAGACTCGATCACAACAGGAAACTTAATAGACGCGAGTATATTCCTCCAAAGCTCGTAACATACGCCTAAGCAAGAGCTGCAACCGCAGATTCAACGACAAGGTCTTCAGACACAAACAACCAAACCTCTGATGACCCCATGTCTTAATAATTTACATCTAACTTTTATATTAAAACAATTGTATATATTTCCATGATTATTAAGGTTTGACATCATCGATAAATTAAAATAATCACATAAACTTCCATAGTTGTAATCAAAAGGTCATTCAATAAAATTAGTACTATATTTATATTCTTTCCTTCCCAAGACCTATAAATCTTTCCTACTTTGTAGCTTGTCGTTTAGGGCAGAATGCTCTTGATAATCTTATAAGTATGAACTGCTTTAATATATGATGTGTCAAATAGTGTGCTATTGTTTCCTATGTTTCTTGCGTTTAATTTATATGTTCTTTTGTTGTTTTTGTTGTTTTAGTTTTTTTTCTTCCTCTCATTTTCGAATGTACATATACCTGAATATTATCAATACATACCTTGTCAAGGCTATGTACATTATCCTCAGTCCTGTTAATTACACGCGAATACTTACCTTGATCGCTGATCTGTCACGTGACATGTGTAAACGTATTGAATTCACAACAGAAACTATCGTAGTAAAATTTATTACTGATGCGTGAAAATGATAAACGTATAACGGTTGTTACACATAACGTTAAAACCCTCGCTTAGGAAAGTATATGGCTCACTTCACGCTTCTATAAATTGAACAAAATCAACCGTCTTGCACACCAGTCCTTAAAACATGTTAAGGGATATTGCATTCAATTTTGCTAATGTTATCGTAGTCAAGCGAACTTTATACAACACGTACAGCGAATTGTACCGTGCTTGCTTACTTTATTTTCAAAGGTATACACAGATATTGACAAATTCAGCGATCAAACAATCAATCAAAACTAGAACAGAATTATTTTGTCTTTCATGTCTTTAACAATTGTTTTGAATTAATGTAGATGAAAGTTTTATCATTCATCAATTATAGTTATACATGTGTATACTCATACCTCCGCACACCTCATTCAATCCATGTACATTTGCATCCTTTTCTTTTGTTTCATGCATATTACATATTGTTATTCAATTTTTTGTTCTCACAAGTTTTTATATTTTGTACTTGTACTTCTTTCACAAAACAGATGAAATGCTATGGTTTATTTAACTTTGTATATGGACGCTCTCAGTTTGACCAATTTCAGACAGATGTAACTTAACTCACGGGGTAGGAATTGAATTATATCGTATGAGAGTTGGCCTATATTCATCAGTCAAAACATCAAACAAAGACTAACTTATATTGATTTCATCTGTATCAACCTATTTCTCGTCTGTAAAAGTGTTTCGCAGGCACTGATGTTATCAATATTAATCTTCACGTTGTCTCATTAACTAGGGTTTTCTTAAACCCTCAGCGATGAAACATGTAGACTCAATTGAACAAAAACACCCAGTGTAAATGTGAATCTTCGACTATTTATTATTTCATGTTTACTATTTATTATAAAAATTTTGTAAATTCTAGTAATAATAGAGGAAAATCCAGGTCCAAGTGACGATATCGATTCTTCTCAAAGTTCAATTAACTCAACTGACCTGTCGGACTTCTGTGAACTTTTTCAAAATCACTTTCAATTCTTCACTTAAATATACAGAGTCTAGCCCTAAAATAGATTTCATACAAGCTGAGTATTCTGACTTCGACATTTTAGCGTTTAGTGAAACCTGGTTAAACAATAATCATACAGACGAATCAATTGAAATTTTAGATTATCAGAAATCCTTCCGTCGTGACAGAGGTCCACACAAGGCTGGAGGGGATAATTGTTTATGTAAAAGTGATATACATGTTCAACGTCGAACTGACCTCGAAAGCGCAAATTTGGAAGCAATATAGTTAGAACTAAAATTTAAAGATAAAAAGGCTTTACTTGGAACCTTTATATACCTCCTAATAGTGGATATCTGGGAAAAAATGAAAATTCTCTTAATATGCCGTCCAATGATATTACTATTAATTACATAATGGCCACAGTCGATTTTAACGATAACCAACAAGCCCATGTCAATTCAAAATTACATCTTTGTTAAGCCAATTTAGTCTTAGTCAAATGATAGATGAACCTACTCATTTCACTGAATCGTCGTCATCATTGTTAGATCTTTTATAACAAATGATGAGCATATGATAACATACTGTGGAGTCGGCCCACCTTTATTAGACCAAATACGTTTTGACTGTCCTATAATTAGTCTTTTGAACTTTCCAAAATGTCGTCAAAAACTTTTAAGCGAAAAATTTGGCTATATGATCGAGGAGATTATGACAGATATCGTAACATTTTATCCGAAAAATTGGGATTCCGTAATAAACTCAAACAACGTTGAACAATTTTCAACCGAAATAACAAATACTATCATAGAAGCCGCTGAAAATCGAATTCCAAATAAAATAATAACTTTTCGTAAAATGAACCTCCATGGCTAACCAATGATATTAAAAAAAGGGAAAAAATAGAATCCAGAGAAAGGCTTAAAATATAATAAACAATCGGATTGGACAAAATTTAAGAAAATACGAAATGAAGCTACTAGTTTAATAAGAAAATCAAAGGATGATTTTAACAACAATTTAATTAAAAGAATCATGAACAGTAACCGTCGACTACTATTTGGTGGAAAACGGTCAAACAAATATCCGGATTAAAACAAACGACACAAGTGTACCTCCATTAATGGTTAATAAAAATTAATATTTGATGAAATCGAAAAGACAAATGAATTTAATCGATTTTTTTCTTCCCAGTCAAATATTGATGATTCAAACGAGAAAACTAACGGCCTAATTTATGTAAGTAATGAAAGAAAACAAATATGATATACAGCAACAAACGACAACCACTGAATCACAGGCTCCTGACGGGACAGGCACATAAAGAATGTGGCGGGGTTAAACATGTTTTACGGATGCCCAACCCTCCCGAAATCCTGGGAAAAAAATTTAACAGCAACAAACGACAACCACTCAATTACAAGCTACTGACTTGGAACAGGCACTCATAGAATGTGGCGGGATTTAATATGTTAGCTTGCGCACAACCCTCTCCTAACCTGGAACAGTGTTGTAACAGTACAACATATGAACAAACTATTAAAAATTCCGAACTCATCAGGTAAATACAAAGCATGATGTTTATTTTCAGATAAAACCCAAGTCACGTGTGGATTGGGGCTCATCATTCTGTACAAGAATCTCGTTTTATATGGGAATCCGATAATACAATGCTAACCTATACCGACTGGAACCCAGGAGAACCTAATAATAGTCAAGGTCAGGAAGACTGTGTTCATATGAGTAGTAGTATTACGTATAAGTGGAATGACATTCGATGTTCACATACATTTTCATTTATTTGTGAGAAACATTAAAACCAACTATGCTTTAATTCTCAAGTGTGCATGTCTGTAATTTAAGAGTTGCTTAGAGTTATTCCTTTGTTGAACTAATATTGTTTTTCCCCAATAAAATTTTAAAGTGTTCGTTCTATTTTTCTTTTATATAGCATGCTTATTATAACGTCTTGTTCAATCGTGCTACCTGTTAGGTGCCCTGGTAATGCAAAAACATTTATTGTTTTGTTGTAGGGTATGTGATGCTCCAATGTTATTTTTCTTTTCAATAGACTTTTGTTTGTCTCTCTGACTTATTGTTTTCAATGATGAGCCCATTTAGCAATTGTTACAGTATGTTCATACCTCATTTATCAGGGTGAGAAATTAATCAATGACGGAATTGTGATTAGACGTGCATATTTTAAATCTCATATTTGCATTTTGTAAGATCACTGGCATATGGTCTGCATCAGCAATATCGTTTTCTTGCTTCAATACAAAAGATTGGCCATTTTGGCAAAATGTTGAGCAGAAAAGTGACGTTTTATTGCATCAAGCGTTGCTTCCTTTTGCGTTCATGCCATTTTTTCAAGTATTTGTCCTTTACCTGTATCTTCTATCAATAGTACTGGTGTTTAATTATCAGTAAAACCTCTTTTACGATATACATGTATGTGCGTTTAGTCTACACAAGAACTATCAGTAGCGTTGGAGTTAAAACAATTGAGAACTAAATCAATCAAGAATTTGATGAGCATTAAAACAAAAGTTTTAAAATGAACATGCAGTAGAATTACCCCTAAAAATGACTTATTAATGATAGTGCAAAAAATATGGGGATGAAACGTCCACCAGCAGTGGCATCAGCCCAACATTTTAGAAACTAATCAAAGATACACCAGTCTCATTACCTTGTACATAATTCCCTTTGGTTGACTAGTCAGTTGAGCTCGGGTCAAACCAGTCGAAAGACCAAAATACAACTGTTGCAACTGATTTCATATGATATGATTATAATCACCCAAAGGAATCTTGTAAACTTATTTCGGACATACCTTATGATGTAATCTGAAATTTGATATTTTTCGTGGCGGAAGAGAAAGAATGGCTGTAAATAAGTATAAATAATGACATTTATAAGTACACATATATGTAGTGATCGATATGTACAATGTGATCAACAACAAGTAAGAAGTGTTAGCAGATTCTTATACAAGTGACTCCCATTTAAGATATCGTATTTCATCTACGTTCAAGGATATTTTATGTAATCGAATGCTACTTTAAGACGGTACCTTGTTTACAGTAAAGATAAAACAATCATTCTCCAACGTTGGTTATAGACAATTAATAGAGTCCCTTTATAAAGATTTTGTACAACATTACAGAATTGTATACAAAATGTAAATCACTCAAACCTTTTAGACACATTATTCTTTTGGAGATACATCAGTATATGCTCCAAATTTTGATTGTCAAGTGCTGGAACAAGCGACAAAACCTTTCATTATTAATTTTTGGTGTATTTGATTGAAATGGAATTCATACATGTAAAGAAAAGTTTCACGTGATCACATTGACATGGTTAGAATAACTGTGAATCATTTTTTACCACACTCTTATCTTAATATACTAGGATTGTCAGTTTTCCTACCAAAGGTTGGTTGTTCTCTCCGGGCACTTCGGCTTCCTACATCAATAAAAACACTTCGCCACGAAATAGCACAAAATGAGTGTTGAAAGTGGCGTTAAATACAAATTAATCATCAATTTTATTTCAATATGGTGGAATCATGGTTATACTACAGCAAATAAGTTCATTTTATTTACATAGACAGTTGAGACGAGATGGTCTGTACATAACTATTTTCCTTTAAAATATTAACTGAATAAACTCTTAAAACACTTGCCAGATTCCTCACTGCAAGCTCTTTTGCAGCTCATGAATAACATCTGGGAATCTGGTGATTTACCATCAGTTTGGAAGCTTGCAACCGTCATGCCTATTCCAAAACCAAGTAAAGATCCCACGGATCCTATTAACTATCGACCAATTGCTATTACCAGTTGTGTCTGTAAACCACTAGAACGGATGGTCAATGATTGCCTATTTTGGTTCCTGGAATCAAAAGGCTTATCAGACAATATCCAATGCGGATTCCGACAAGGTTGCAGTACTCTTGATCATCTAGTTCGATTCGAATCATTTGTTCGTAATGGTTTTGCGAAAAATGAACATGTGGTGTCAGTATTTTCGATCTTGAAAAGACACGGCGTGGAAGTATGGTATTTTAAAAGATCTTTTGATATGGGGCTGAAAGGCAATATGACAAATTGTATTTCGAATTTTCTATCTAACAGACAACTTAATGTTAAAGTAAATTCAACCATGTCTGATCTATATTATCAAGAGATGGGTGTCTCTCAGGGAGTATTTTATCTGTTACATTGTTTAGTCTTAAAATTGTTGAAGTTTTGAAAAGTAATATTGAAGGTTCATTGTATGTTGATGATTTTTAATATGTTACAGAGGCAAAAATATGGATAACATAGAAAGACAATTACAATTATGTCTTGAAAGAATTGAAAAATAAGTCTCGGAAAATGGTTTTAAATTTTCTACTTTAAAACGCTCGGGATGCATTTTTGTAACAAAGGAAATAGCATCTTGACCCAGAACTCACCTTGTACGGAAACCCAATTAAAATGGTTGATGAAACCAAATTTCGTGGGTTAATTTTCGATAAAAGTTAACCTTTCTACCCCATATCAAAATGTTAAAATCGAGATGTTTAAAAGCATTAGATATTTTAGAAATTGTCGGCAGCACTGACTGGGGTGCTGATCGCAACATTTTACTTAATTTATATAGATCTCTAGTAAGATCTAAACTAGATTATGGCTCAATAGTGTATTGCTCTGCAAGGAAGTCTTACATACAGATTCTCGATGCTGTTCATCACTAGGGTTTGCGTCTTTGTCTTGGCACCTTTAAAACTTCACCAGTTTGAAGCTTGGGCTTCAATACGCTGTCAAGCTAAAAGCATATCCAGAAAATCCTGCCTACGACTGTGTTTTTAATCCCATTTATGAAGATATATTTGCAAAACATGAAAATAAATTTCCTCCATTAGGAATTCGTTTAAAACCACATTTAACCACCTTTGATTTAAAATCTGTTGCACATGTCGAAATTTGCAAATGCCCTCCATGGAAACTTTCAAAACCGAAAATGATATTTGATCTCCGTAAATACAAAAACCCCGGAAAAACCCTCTTTAATTCAACAACATTTTGCTGAAATTAAGGCAAATAATTCAGATTTTTCAACTGTTTATACAAGTGGATCGAAGGATGGTAACAGTTGCATCTGTTGCTGTCTTTGGAGACAGAGCTGCGACTCTCCATTTGCCATCTGCTGCATCCATATTTACTGCTGAAGCACAGGCAATAATTTTGGCTTTAAAATTTTATTGCTACTTCAGACAAATCCAAATTTATAATATGTTCTCATTCTCATCCACTTTCATGCTTACAAGCTATACAACATACTAAAATTAAAAACCCGACAATTCTAAAGATTTTATATGTAATGAGGAATTTGAAAACTCTTCATAAAGAGTTAATTTTTCTATGGGTACCGAGTCATGTTTGAATCCATGGAAACACGGTTGTAGACCAGGAAGCAAAAATGCCCTGGATGACCCTTTATCTAATTGTGATATACCATATACCGATTTTAGATCTAATATTAGAGAATATGTTTTTAATTTATTGAAAAATGAATGGAGTAAAAAGATGATAATAAATTACATGAAATTAAACCTAAATTAAGTAAACTTTTATTAATTTTATGTGCAGAAAGGATCAGTGTGTTATTTCTAGATGTCGTATTGGTCATACTAGAATAACAAACGAGTATCTTCTAAAAATGAAGGTGAACCACAATGTATACCTTGCAACTGCAAGTATACTATTAAACATGTTTTAACTAATTGTATTGACTTTGCTGATATTCATAGAAAGCATTGCAAGGTCAATAATATGCATGATTTATTTAATAGTGTTCCAATTACAAATATTGTTTCATTCTTAAAAGATGTTGGAATATATTATAAAATATAAAATGTTGTATAAATTTAAAATGATTTTAATTTTATGACGTTATCTTAGTGTTGATTTTTATTTGTATATAATCAATTTTCTTTAGACAAGAATTTTAGTTTATTGAAGGACCTTTTGTCTAATGTTAAAATATAATTTAAATTGTAAAATATTCGAATAAGCTCTCGCCGCGATAAAGCTTTTTGCGCACATGCGGCGTAAAGCAAACACCAATCAATCAATCAATCAATCAGTGATTACTTTATTTTCAATTCCAGAAGTCAGGTTTTGATTACTCTACAATTCAGGAGCATGTACAAATAAAACTGGACTTCTTGGATAGTAGACTCTCAATACCTGGAAGATACTCAAGGAAAGTGAAGCTATGATTAGCACTTTGGAGGAAAATGGCTTCTCCATTACTAGAAGAGGAATTAGTGATGTAGATGAATTCAAAAGAAAGGTATGCAGTTTTCATTTACCTTTCCTATACTTCACAATTAAATGTAATCAGTCATTTTAACTCTGCAAAATTAGCAATATTTTATTTATTTAATATCTATTACAGATTCATGACAAATTCATCAATGCTTTGTCTGAAAATATAACAAACAGATTTCCAGATGCAGGACTTATCTCAACATTCTCCTGTTTTGATCCCTCTGATATGAAAAACTTTAATAAACATGATTTAGACTTTTATTCATAGGAAAACATTCAGCTAAAATAAAATCTTTTCCAAAATATATTTTATTCTTACACCAAATAATACAAATACAAATATACTGATGAGATAAATAAATATACAAACACATGCATATAAAAAGAAGATGTGGTATGATTACCAATGAGACAACTCACTACAAGAGACCAAATGACACAGACATTCATTTTAACCTACTAAAAGATGAAGAAACTGTTATTCAAGAGTACCAGTCTTTCAAGATGGTCATACATAATAACAAAGAGAAGACAACACAATTTATACTTCAAAGTTTAATTTCAAAATACAGACAGTTGTATCCTAATCTGCCAAGACTAGCATAGATTTGCATGCTCATTCCAGCCTCTACAGCAGGCAAGTATCTTCTGTTTATCTTCAGTGGCATACAACATATATTTTAACTGCAACCAATTTTTTTGAAACATAAACATTTCTGTTAAACATGTTAAATACTTAACATTTTCTCTAATTACTTTTCAGATTGTGAAAAATGATTCAGTGTTCTGAACAGAGTGAAAACTAAGGCCAGGAACAGACTTTCTCAGAAAGTGCTGAATAATCTGATGATAGTATCTACAATGCAACCGGAGGGACAGGACTTTGATTTTAACCAGGCTGCAGAATTGTCGGCATATTTGACATTTGGATTATTGCTGATGATATATAATTAATAAAATGTGTAAATTTGTACATAACACTCTTTTTACTAGCTTTTATAACAATATTGATTTTAAGCATATAAATTTGATTTCTATCGCAATCACAATCGCGCCACTCATGATTTTTCCTCCATCGTTCAATGTTCATCCATAGAGATCCCTGAAGAAGCGGGCACTTAACACCTTGACTAACATGGATTTAGTTTGTTTAATTTTCATGAAGTTAACAAAGTTAATAGAGAAAAACACCCTAATTTATTACAATGCATGCGAAAACAAATATAACCGATATATGAAACATCGAGAACCTTATCTACATTAATTCTTCAAGTGGCAATACACTTATTTGTCTCGAGTTGTTCATCTTGAATTATATATTTTGTATGAATAAAAGAGAATATGGGGTACCTATACGACAATGAGAAAAACCCAACGTCAAATGACATGTCTACCTTTATGATAAGCTCTTCAGCAATAGAGGAGTATTTATACAATGCTTCAAATTGCTACGAAGCTATCATACATTTATTTATTTTGACGTACTTCATACACTTTAAAACTTAACTTTATTATTTGAATGGTTTCTTTAAGTATTTCATTCTCAATAATAGGTTAACATATGTTTCATTGCACTTATCGGTGACACTCTTTCATTTCACGTGCAGTTATTTGAGGTTTAATCCTGTCCTACATATTTAATTCCTGAAATCCATCAAGGGCAAAACACTTTCAGAGAACGATCCCGTCAATATGTTCAATTTTAAACCATCGTGAAAATTTTGCTTCACCATGTATTACACGGATGTGCACCATTGATTGGTGTAACTTGTATGGAGTTTAAATTGTGTGCTTGCTTATGATAGTCTTCATTCGTTAACTCCAAAAGTTGATTGAGATTTACAAATATGTTCATACCTTCTGATCGACGAGGCAAAGAGTCTGTCCCTATACACTATACCCTCAAGTAGCATCCTTGTTCTTTATCCCGGTAGACACCTTTTACAGGACCTACCAATTGCATTGATTTAACCTAATTTCAATTTGTTCTTGTCCTAAACATTTATGAAACATTTGACTAGACGAATAACAAACAACAATCAATCAATATTCATTCGATTATTTTAAAATTTGAAAATAAAATTAAATGATTCCATTTCACTTTATTCTTTCGTACCGTGTTTAAGGCTTTATTTAAGAACACGAAAGGACTGCGTTCAATATACCCTTAATTCACATGATATTCATATTGAGATTGTTGGAATTTAAGTCATATTCTGCTGTCAACATGGAGTTGCACATGACCTGTGCGAAGTATACCTTACGCATTACTAGACATTGATAAATAAATGTCATTCCGATGTGAACTTAATCAACCTACTATTACACTCGCTAGGATTAAAATCATGTACGCCTGACGCACGTTTTGTCAACACTTAGTGACGCTCGAAAACATTTCTTGACAATAAAGTAAATTAAATAGTTGTAAATGATTCTGCCAAATTTAAAACGTGTTTACGGCATAAACCGGTATAAAGTTGATCTTTTAATGTATTTACTCTGCATTTTGATGATGATGTAGTTATTAAACCCGGTTGTTGACAGACGAACTTTTGCCAATTTCATATTACGGTTATTTAAACTTTTGATGGATCAATAACTTGTATTGAAACAACGGAGAAGTGATATATAATACTTAAATGTTTGAATGTTGTCTACACACACATATACTAGATTTAAATATGTGCTTAAATAGGTGTTTACCGTCATACCTGATTATGAATTCGATATTGCTCTATGTTATTTGTAGACGTTTTATATATCGACTTCACCAGCAATTTTTGAAGAAGCGACTTATAGTCATGAGTTACGTATCAGTATTTATCAATGCTATTGTTGTAGCGCTCATGGCTGTGTACGTGTACGAAAATGAAAGAAGAATTGGCGAAATGTCAGTCAGACATGATTTGAAAGGTAACGAGAAGTGAAACAATTCAAGAGAAATGATAATTTATGTCGAATTAACTTAAACGATTTCTTTAAAGTTGTACAATAAATACATAGTGACCTCTCGAATAATTTATTCAAATAATCTTATAAATTATAAGCCTGGTACCTTTGATACCTATATACGTTTAAAAGTGATGAAGATACACACTATCCCACTTAATCGTCTATAAATGATCTCCTTACTGACTTAATAAATTCTAATGTTAATGTTAATTTTATGCATTATGTAATGATTTGGAGTGGACATATATTATGTTTACCCGGAAGTCTTTTGAGATGGAATAACAGGCTATTACCGTGGTATTTAGTTTTGTTGTCGGTCAGTGTCGAAACTGTGGCCATCCTTCTTGTAATTTTGTCCAGTTTTCCAATTATTGAATACTTATATCCGATTCTGACAACTTTGAGCGATAACAAATACGCTGATCTTCAATACTAGAATTGAAATTTTGTATTTGAGCCAGACGTGCGTTTCGTCTACAAAAGACTCATCAGTGACGCTCGAATAAAAAAGTTAAAAGGACTAATACATTACGAAGTTGAAGAGCTTTGAGGACCAAAATTCCTAAAAGTTGTGCCAAATACACCAAAGATAATCTATCCCTGAGGTAGAAAAGCCTTAGTATTTAAAAATGTTAAGTTTTGTAAAAGCACGTAAATATATTTGAAACTTTTAATATCAAAAGTTGACCTTTTGATATAATAAAAGTAAGATTTTGCACAGATGACGAAAAATCATTCCTTATTTTCATTAAAGGTTTCAAATGATTTTTAAGAATTTTGTATTTTCGTCGATTAATTATCGATAGACAAAATTTTGTTATTTGCTTACCGTCAGGGGACTAACGTGAATGCATATTCAAGATGAGAGTAAATAAACAATACATACAAACGATATGTTAGGCAAAGGGGTTCATTAGAATGAAGGATGAAAATTACAAAAAGTATTTTTATGAGGGTAAGTTGGACAAGGTAAAATATTCTGCATCGGAAAGGTGTAATACCACCACATCCTAGTACGTCACATCCGGTTGCATACGAAAAGGGTCGAAAAAATATTCTAATGAATTTGACAATTGTAGGAAATTAATACCTACATTTCATTCGGTGTGTTCAAACCACCATTACTTTTTAATTTGGTGTTTCTATAGAATATTTTGGAAACTTGAGGTTACATCATTACTAAAGCTTGTACTCAGGTAAAAAAAGGTGAACATTTGATTGGTGAACTTCCAGTGATGGTTATTTTCTTATATACAATGAAATGTTATGTGAAATTTTGTCTATAGTACTGAACTGGATAAAACCTTACTCATGCTAAGTATTTTTATTTGAAACAAAGATAAATTCTGCACATTCTTCAGATCCGTATATAAGATTGTTGCAACTGTTCTTCAACGTACATACAGTGTAAACATGCTTCTGTAGCATGGAGTTTTAATGTTGTATGAGAGAAGTCAAAGTTGACGATATTTTATACACCAGAAAAGCACTGAATAGACTTTTATAAATTCTTTAAAGAAAAATTCGAAGGACATGATTCAGAGGAATTTTAAATACTACGAGGATATAAATAGTGAGACAACTAACACAAAGAAAACGTTATTTATTCAGTTTGTTATAATTATTATAAATGAAGAATTTATTTTAGTTCTTGCTTTGGAAAGGAAACTTGTGGATGAAATAAAAGCAGGAATAGATAAATTGACTGAAATAGAAAATCAACTACTCAAATCACAGGAAAAGGTTTGGATCTCTAAATTAGATATTTCGGCTATATTTTGGAAAAATCTTTCATGGCGACATAACAAATGATTGTTTCTTTACAAAAAAATAGTCGTTGTGGATTGACTTTATAGTTATTATATCAAAATTGTGTAGAAATATTCATATCATTAGATTTGACAAAATTTACTGTCCATACCTTCAAATGTTAATCTTTTCAAGTTTCTAAGATCAGGACTAAAACAAATTATTAAGCCAAGCCCGGACAGAAAATATTAAAGCTCTATATTTTAGTAAAGCTACAAATTACATATATCTTATTTTTGGAGACAAAACTTGAACGACGACTTACTGAAAGATTATTCTATTTACGGAAATTCAGTCTCTGTTAAATTATTCTTTTGAAATTTCTTCAAGTGATTGTAAACTCTGTAATTGCAGCTATTAGGAGTTCACGATAACGCATAAACACATAATTTCAAGGAAAACTTATTCTTCTATAGCACTAGTTCAATCATGTCAAGTCTTTTACCTTCACAAATTGCTTTCTATTTGACGAAAAAGCGCGAGGATATTAGTAGAAGGTTCATTTTGATCTGAACAGCTCTTCAGTCAATTTCAGTCTTTCAGTCACTTTCACACTCATCTAGTGTGGTAAATTTAGTATTGTTCCGACAATTCGCATGTGATTAATTGAGATCTATTCAGTCTATGTTCAGACTATTTAGTAGTTGCTATTTACCTGCACACACAAGATCATACTGAAGTTGATGAAAACTCATGAACTAAATTGACTGCAAGAGCACGAACTTTACCGCAGTTGGTAAATTGAAAAGTGAATGAAAGACTGAACATAGCGGAATAATGTATTGTTCAGACTTTTAGATTATGTTCATGACCGTTTTAGACTTAGCAACGTTAGCTACGTTTGCAAAAAGATTTACATTGACGAAGATCATATGTTATTCCGACATATTCATGTATACTCATGTTTGTCGTATATATCGATCTTTAGCAATGACTTTGTATACATCTTTAGACATTCATAACCTATCCTGCTTGTGTACTATCGTAAATTGCAGACGATCGGATACATATTAAATTTGTTGGTTTTCTCCTGACTCTGAATTATATTTAAATACATTTGCTACAAGTTTCTTGTTTTTAAGAGGTGACATACGTCAGATGGGGTAAGACAACATGTGATGGATCTAACACCGAAACAATATATTCAGGTAACTTAAAAATAAGAATAACATTGTACATACTTTACTTCCCAATGCTCTTGTCACGAAATATATAAGTGTTATTCCTATTTGATAGCACTTGGTCGAAAACACTATTAGTCTTCGAGAGTTTCTTCAAAGCAGAAGTCCGTGCGTCGGTACTAAAATAAGTTATACCAACTATTAAATTGTTTTGCGTTGATAAATTAAACCATTATTATGAAACTTGTTTCCAATTCCTCAGAGCATTACGACCTTGCATTTGGCTTTTCTTTTATGTACCTTTTTGTCATATAGGTCTTACCATCTCTTCCTATTGAGTTATTCCTGGCCTTCAAAATGTTTGTGTTTTAGCTTTCCTTATGAAAGAAAAATCGAGAAATGCGCTTCGGACGCACGGAATTAATAGAGGTTATGTTCATTTGCAAAGCGAGGACTTACAGAAACGTGTCCAAATTGAAAACAATTCAATGTTTAAATATATTTAAAAATCACTGTACGCTTCACTGATTGCTGGGATAGCCTTCTACAAATGAATGTGCATAATGAGGGCTTTCAAACTGATTATTATTTTTATTTCACCACTTTATTTTTATCTGAAATGTCACTTACATCTCGCAATATCTCAATAGAAATTATGCATTTAATATCGAACTGTTATTGCACTTTAAAACTCATCCTGTTCAATCCAAAACTTTTAAAATGGAGTTCATGTTCTTACATTACCGCTCTGCAAATAAATTCCCTCGTGCCTACCGAATTTTTGTTGTGTTATCTTTTTTTTAACATTCCAATTCACCGTATACGCAGCTGGATCAAAGAAGTTTATAAGACAATTATCAACCAAATCGATTAATATGCAACTAAGATTAACATTACAACAATAAAATGGCGATCAGAAATATTGTTATATGCGATCAATATTATCTCTTTTCTGACTGGTTAACTGTCCTCATTATAATGGATACTATATGAATAACGATTATCAAGATGTACGACAGAAAATGTACATTTTGTAAGTACTAATATTCGCGAAGCGAAGATTCTAGGTAAGATTGGTTGATTATTGTTTGCTTTACGTTCACTGGAAAATATTTTATGCAAAATAAAAAAAAATTAACAATTAATATAAGGGAAGGTTTTGCAAGGTAGGTGACCGCCGGGTTGAACGCCACAAGCCATCTGAGATCGACCAAGAGTTTTTGCTAGTGTTCTCTATCGTACAGAGAAATGACCATACGGCTATACCCCAGTCAACGTTAGAGTTCATATGTTTTGCAATAAATCCCATTACTATTGACAAGTTTCTAACGCTAGACAAGTATGTACAACGGTATATAACGATGCAAATTTACAAGTGTCTAACCCATACGTAAAGCAATAGATTACCACAATAATTTACAAGTGTCTATTTGATGTGTTTACCGATAAATCAACAAAAGGTAAGACATGCTACACAGAGGAACAAGTGATCAGTATGCTGGAGTTTCTTATTGACAACATATTTGTTGAATTTAGAGGTAGACTGTTTCAACAAATTGTCGGCATTCCAATGGGAACGAACTGGGAAAGAACGCCTCGTTCTAAAAAAAAAAGTTCATCGGAAGGTACCAAGACCTTGTTGATAAATATTCCGTATCAAGTTCACAAATAATACACGATGGTCTTGAAGTATATATTCTGGGTACTGACGTTTATCGTCTTAATAACGTGTTATATTATTCTTTTGTTTGTCTTTATGGATATTACTTTTACTGTTTGGTCTGGTTTTGGTTATGTCCATTGGGCTTGACTCTGTGCTTGTTTATCCCTCATTGTTTTATTGTTCTGATAATTTTGTATTCTTGTCTTTCATTTTGCTTATGTGCTTTGTCTATTTCTTTGATGCGTGTGGCGTGGCTCTGTGCTTGTGCGTGCATCCCGTCATTGTGTTGTTGTTCTATGATAATTTTGTATTCTTGTCTTTCATTTTGCTAATGTGCTTCGTCTATATGCCTTTTTAGTTTCTTAGATACATATGACGGGGCTCTGTACTTATATATCCCGTCATTATGTTATTGTGCTATTGTAAATTTTAGTTTTCTTGTCTTTCATTTTTGCTAGTGTGCTTTGTCTGTCTTTGTTACATATTTGTTTGTTTTATAGTGATTGAGATTGTAGCACAGTGTTGACTGCTGTGCCCATATTTTGACATTTTACCTATTATGTCTGTTTGTTTTGTTCACACATCGTTGTCAATATAATGGATTTTGATGCGACTGGCATACAAGTGAGAGGTTTAGCTAGCTATAAAACCAGGTTTAATCCACGATTTTCTACATAAGAAAATGCCTGTACCAAGTAAGGAATATGACAGTTGTTATCCATTCGTTTGATGTGTTTGTGCTTTTGATTTTGCCATTTGATTAGGGACTTTCCGTCTTGAATTTTCCTCGGACTTCAGTATTTTGTGATTTTACTTTTCACTGACTCTTGGCGATTGTATAACCAATATGTCAGGCGATAAATCATTTTGATTATTCGCAAGCGTAAAATTTAAGAGACTATCAAAGATCTGCAATCGATATCAAATTATTTTAGAAAATTGATACTGTTTAATAATATTGTTTTAAGGTTTTTCTGATGTGGCATAATTTCGTCCATTTTACCTTATAATATTATAGCCTTGATTTGATCTGGCCTTGGATCGAACCCACGACCATCCACACTTGAAACAATAACGTTATTACGAGACCACGGAGGCGGTCATTCTATATAAACTTATTAGAGAAGTTTTGTTTGTTTTTCTACATAAATGAACTTCATTGCAGCCGTTTTATTTTTCAGTTTGTATATGTTCTAAATATGACGCGTTGAGTATACTTTCGATCTTCTAAATGAATACGTTAACCCCAAAATTCCACTAAATGAAAAAAAAAAAACACGATTAAATGTCTATCAGCTTTATCTTTACGCTTTCTGCACAGACTTAACAGTTTAATGCGAAGAGCCTCATTGGAAATGAAGAGCACGAAAAACAATTGTATTTTGATTTCCTTTACCGGCATGACAAATAATCAACACAATATTATAAATAAAACTTAATTAGACGTAATTTCGCATGCCGTTTATATCTATTACGTTAATTTTTTCCTCTCTCCAAGATGCTGAACTCATACAACATGTTAGATATCATGTTTCGTATAGACGATTGTCACATTTGTACATTCTCTCGTACATTTACAATGTCACAATGCATCTGTTATTGCAATGTATTTCACAATTAGAATATTCTGTTCAATGATGGTCTTTATGCCGATTCATCTCCGGTCATTCGGTGTTACTAATTCATAAAAGGAAGTCGGAATGTATATATTTATCTGAACAAGCAATAAAACAAAAAAGCAACAAATAAATCTATCAATTATATTTATCAACAGGCCAAGTAGGCGGTGGACACTATACGCACTCAGGGGCAAGTGTGAACTACATATGTTTACCTAATAACCCGGACGTTGCACAGCCTCTTAAATTACATGATGATTACGCTTATCTGTATGGAGCAGAATACGAAATATTTGGCCATAACCAACCCAAAGGAATTAGATCAGATATTCTTAATCATGACGTCGCTTGTGCAGCATGCCTAGCAAAAGGAAAACATCATCAATCGTGATACCAGGTAAGCTACTATAACAAAAATAATTGTTTTAAACATCTTGCTATGTCGGGGTCTTTTATAGTCGACCATACGGTATGGGTTTTCTCATTGTTGAAGGTCTTACGGTTGCCTTTAAATGCTTACATCCACTTCATTTGAACTTTGGTGGATAGTTTTTTCATTGACAATCAAACCACATCTCCTTATTTTTATATTCCATTGTATTTCTTTCGGATAGGTATATACTTCCTAGTTATACGATACTTCAGAGCTAGATTTGCTATTATGAAATCCTTGATAAAGAGTTGCTGCTTACAAGGCACTATAACACTAAGATTTCCTAGCGGTGAAATTGGCATAATCCTTCGCCAATTGTACGTATGCCATCATGTTGGTTGACCGTTATGGAATATATGTTTCACAGAAGACGACATAAATGTTCCAGTTCTTGATGTTATTGGTTTTGTATATTTAAGTCGAAATTACTTATATAGTAATTGTGTCTTACATTCATATAACATGGATATTATATTATAGTTGCGAGTAATGATCTGAAACTGTGACGAGCAGGGTTGGCTATGTAACTATAAAGTATATAGATATAAGAAGATATGGTATGAGTGCCAATGAGACAACTCTCCATCCAAGTCACAATTTATAAAAGTAAACCATTATAGGTCAAAGTACGGTCTTCTACACGGAGCCTTGGCTCACACTGAACAACAAGCTATAAAGGGCCTCTAAAATGACTAGTGTAAAACGATTCAAACGGGAAAACCAACGGTCTAATCTATATTAAAACGAGAAACACTTATGAACCACATCAACAAACGACAACTCCTGAACATCAGATTCCTGACTTAGGACAGGTGCAAACAAATGCAGCGGGTTAAAACGTTTTAATACGTACCAACCTTCACCCTTATCTCAAACAATAGTATAACATCGCAACATAGAAAGACACACTATGAAATATCAATTGCAATGGTTTAACTCAATCAAAAGACATATTAACACAAGTGAACATACACTGCACGAATGAATTTACAATGTAAATACAGAATCAATACAATAAGGGTTAGATGTTAAACAATTTTATATAAAAAACATAACCTTGTACAAAATACCGCCAAATAGAATAACGTACACAGGTAAATGAAAATAATTTTGTTGTAAGGTATACAGTATAAATGGAGAACGGAAATATTTTTACAAAATAAATAATTTTGTTGTTCATAGTACGAGAACAGAAGTGAAAATTTATAGTCATACCAAAACTCATCAAAGTTGGTATATATTAAAAATAGAGAAACGAGATATAACCCTAAATAAGTAAACATTAAATAACAAAATAGCATTACAAATTGTATCCACAGGTCAAAATAACAAGAAAGTACGATTTGAGTATATGTATTTTATATAGAAAAAACTTTTGAAAAACAATAAATAAACAAAATATATTTCCTTATGAAATGTGTAACTGATAGGTATGTGTTTAGTTCATAATATTGTTTAAAAATTATATCAGGTTGTTTACATTAGTATCGTCTGTGAAATACTTATAAAATAAAGTATATCTTGATAAGTAAAATAAGAACAATGGCCCTTTTTGAATGATTTCTCGCTAAAATTCTACTTTTAATTTTACATTTCTACACTATATCCTGGTAAATGTTTTGCAGTAGTTTCAAAGTAGTGCTTTTGAAAGAAACTATATCAATTCCAATTGTTTCTCCCTACTGCACTCCAGAACTTTTGAAATATTACGGGCATAAGGATAAAGTATTTATGATAATTGGCTATTAAGAATTAAACATGGTCCCTAAATTACCTTCCCGGTAAGCTATTATAGCGACAAACATAGAACAAGACATGTGTTAGTTGAATGCTACCAATACAGATACAGAATCATTTCATAAGGATTTAGATTTTGTAGCCGTTCCTTTTGTTTGTTTTAATGATTTCTAATAATATGACCGTAATTGTCGGTTTGAAAGTTTTTTTAACATATACTGTTAAATATTTAAGAAAAGGTTGTAGCAAATGCCTCAATTCCTAAATATATGAGGTTTATTTGTATGTGTTTGTTTGCTTTTCCAATGTTTCAATTTTCGAATCCACAACCCAAACCCCTCTCCTCGAATATGACATACCGTATAATACTTATCATTAGGTTTGTACTTAAAGGATCTACACGACGGAGGCCACATATGGAGCAGGATCTACTTACCCTTTCGGACCGCATACGATCCCCTCAGTTCTTGGTGTGGTTCGTGTAGCTTAGTCTTTAGTTTTCTATGTTTCTTTTCTTGCCATGTCGATTAGGTATTTGGTATGACATATCGTAAAGTTAATTCGCTTTCTAAACTAACCCTACTTAGCCGAACACTTTTCTTTATAAGAGTTATCTCCCAGTTCATTGTTTTGTCTTGTGAACAAATTTCCTATATTAAAAGCTCATTGCTCATCCTCAAGCTTTATCTCATTTGTACCTCCAGAGAACTTATTTATACTCGGTCATATGCAACAAGCTAATAAGTAAAATGAAATCATTTATTTTAAATGTTTATGAATTTATAAAGAATCAATGAGGTTTCTTATTGTGTAAAATTCATAATAATGTACATATTGTTGTATTGTATCCATACATGCATTATAAATACATTTTGTTTATTGGTGAAGACTTTTTCAACTTGTGTCTCCTCCCGTATCCATTTTGATTTGATATAAGTCGGGTAGAAAATTATGTATGCATTAGTTAACGTTGTTGATTGCTTTGAACTAGCTTTCAGTAATTGCGAGTACTCTTAGATCGGTACTTTGTAACTTTCGTCTTTATGTTAGTTGTTTTTGTTCTTCGTGTCTATTTGATTGGTCAAGCTATTACCAACATATTTTATCAGTTTGTTTTATGTTGAAGTTGACCATTAACACACAAGTTAAATCCCGTTACATTCTGTAGGTACCATTCCCAAGTCAGGAGCCAGTAATTCAGTATTTGTGGTTTGGTGCTGCCTTATATCTGTTTTTCGTTTTATTGTTTTGTCATTAATCAGGACGTTAGTTTTTTGTTTGAAGTGTTTCACATTTTGTCATGTCATGGCATTTTATAGCTGACTATACGGTATTGATTTTGCTCATTGTTAAAGACCATACGGCGACCTATAATAAGTGGAATCCACGTCATTTGACCTTTAATGGATAGCTGTCTCATTGGCAATCATGGCACATCTTCATATTTTATATTATATGTTTAAACTTAAACCAAATGGCTAAAATTATCCACTTT
Organism: Mytilus coruscus; assembly: GCA_017311375.1. NCBI lineage: Eukaryota > Metazoa > Mollusca > Bivalvia > Mytilida > Mytilidae > Mytilus > Mytilus coruscus. Next base: position 73,402,110 of record CM029605.1, read on the forward strand.
ATTGAAAAAATATTTCAGGAAGGAAAACCTGTTACAATGGATGGACAAAAGAATACGAAGGAATTTTAATGTCAGGATACCATGGTCATGCTGCTGCATCAGAATACGCATGCGTAGATAGAGACACTGAAGTTATAGCAGGTGGATCTAACAACGAAAATGGAAAATTATTTTATCCTGTAAAAACAGAGTGCGGGTCACTAAAATGTCCGCCATATGCAGCGGACACAGAAGTTCTGTGTGTTGTTTGTTCAAAATAGCAATTGCAATTACTGCATAGGTTCAATATGTTAGTTAAAGTTGTTAGCAAATCAGAGAAACATTCAATATTGCGGGACCGCCTAAGGCAAACATGATCAAATAATTCACTTAGAAAAGATCTCAAAGAAGGCATTTACTTTTACATATATACACTAAAAGTTTTTCTTATCATTAAAACCTACAGAGCTTTTACCCATCAATTTTATATTAAGTATTTCTGATACAAAACCTTTTGAATTATTAAAGGATATCATACAATGCGTTAAACTATATTCTGGTACTATTAGCATAAATATTAGAATATTAAAACATTTTAATATTCCTTACATACGACTAATTGATTGATTGCTGGTTGCTTAATTTCCAGTGGCAAACATTTCATGCATGTTCAGGACAATAATACATTAAACAATAAATTCAATTTGTTAGTGATGTCATAGAGACCAAGGTCGGGAAAATTTTGACTGCCACAAGGAAGTGAGGGTCTGCTGGATAAAGACAGATATTTTGCCTTGCAACAGGCCACATACTCTCCAAAAATCGTTGCACTGGTTCAAAACTAAAGAGAGCATGGCACTCTTCCTCACTTGGAACCGGATTTAATGTACGCATTCTGACCAGACGCAGCTCCGTATTTATCGTCCCGGACAACCAAACAGACGCACCAATTTGGTTGGAAGAAGAACAAGAGTGACCATATATCTATTCCCCAATCAACGTTGAAGATCTAAGCACAAACAGGTAGTCTCCTGCACAAAACTAACTAAAAAGAATCTGATTTATTCATTTATTTAGAACAGTAAATGTGATGTTGTTCACCAATAAGGAATAGAATGAGGTGTGGGTATTCACCAAGGAGACATACATCAACGAGATAAGGACCAAAATGCCATCTAGATATCATTACATGGTATTGACCAATGAACTGTTTGTACATGCTAGTCATTTAGCCCAATAACAGTTTTAAACAAAAAGACGTCTATTAAGGAAATGCCATCACCATCAAGTTGTTAAAATTAAATATAAATTTATATTTGGGTCTGTTTTACCTAGGACTTGTACACAATCAACTTAACATGAGAACATTAACCAAATAATATGTATCATGGTGATAGAGAAGGTTTTTTTATACAATAAATATTACGACTAAAATGGATCGAGAGTTATAATGAAATGTTCATGATCTACGAGTATTTTTTTTTAAAAAATTTTTGTGAAATAAGTCGCAGATTATTAACCCGAGAAACCATTGTCAACCGAGGAGAATAATGACAATCTGCTACAAAACCCTCTCAGCTATGTGCTATTTATTTCATTATATTGATTGATTGATTGTTGTTTGCTTTACGCCGCATTATCACAAATAGGCTATATCGCGGCGAGAGCTAATTCGAAAATTCGTACAATTTAACGTATATTTTAAAATCAGACAAAAGGTCCTTCAATAAACTAAAATTCTAGACTTTAATAGTGTTCCAATTACAAATATTGTTTCTTTCTTAAAAGAAGTTGGAATATATCATAAAATATAAAATGTTATTATATTTAAAACGATTTTAATTATTATTACGTTATCTTAGTGTTGATTTTTATATATAAATGATACAATACAATTAATTAAAACATGTTTAATAGTGTACTTGCAGTTGCAAGGTATACATTGTGGTTCATCTTCATTTTTAAAGATACTCGTGTGTTATTCTAGTATGACCAATACGACATCTATAAATAACACACTGATCTTTTCTGCACATAAAATTATTGAAAGGTTTACCTAAATTAGGTTTAATTTCATGTAATTTATTATCATCTTTTTACTCCATTCATTTTCAATATATTAAAACATATTCTCTAATATTAGATTTAAAATCTGTATTTGGTATATCACAGTTAGATAAAGAGTTATCCATGGCATTTTAGCTTCCTGGTCTATAACCGTGTTTCCATGGATTCCAACATGACTCGGTACCCATTGAAATAATATCTCTTTATGAAGAATTTTAAATTCCTCATAACTGATAAAATCTTGAGAATTATCGGGTTTTAATTTTAGTATGTTGTATATCTTGTAAGTATGAAAGTAAATCAGAACAGATTATAAATTTGGATTTGTCTGAAGTAGCAATAAATTTCAAAGCCAAACTGATTTCCTGTGCTTCAGCAGTAAATATGGATGCGTCAGATGACAAACGGAGAGTCGCAGCTCTGTCTTCAAGGACAGCAGCAGATGGAACTCGGTTACCATCCTTCGATCAATCAGTATAAACAGTTGAAAAATTTGTATAATTTGCTTTAATTTCAGCAAAATGTTGTTGAATTAAAAGATGATTTGTTTCATTTTTTGGTATTTACGGAGATCAAAAATCATTTAAGTTTGGGAAGTTCCAATGGAGGGCATTTACAAGTTTCTACATGTGCAACATATTTTAAATCAAAGTTGGTTAAATGTGGTTTTAAACGAATTCCTAATGGAGGAATTTTATTTTCATGTTTTGCAAATATATCTTCATACATTGGATGAAAAACACAGTCGTAGGCAGTGTTTTCTGAATTTTCTTCTTAGCTTGACAGCATATTGAAGTCCAAGCTGTAAACGTCTGTTAGAGAGTGAGTGCTCATCGGCCTCTACATACAGACTCTCAACTGGTGAGGTTTTAAAGGCGCCAAGACAAAGACGCAAACCCTGGTGATGAACAGCATCGAGAATCTGTATGTAGGACTTCCTTGCAGAGCCATACACTATAGAGCCATAATCTAGTTTAGATCTAACTAGAGATCTATATAAATTAAGTAAAATGTTGCGATCAGCACCCCAGTCAGTGATGCCGACAACTTTTGAAATATTTAATGCTTTTAAACATCTTTATTTTAACATTTTGATATGGGGTAGAAAGGTTAACTTTTATCGAAAATTAACCCACGAAATTTGGTTTCATCAACCATTTTAATTGGGTTTCCGTACAAAGTGAGTTCTGGGTCAAGATGCAATTTCCTTTTGTTATAAAATGCATCCCAACCGTTTTTGAAGTGGAAAATTTAAAACCATTTTCCGAGGCCCATTTTCAATTCTTCCAAGACATAATTGTAATGGTCTTTCTATGTTATTCATATTTTTGTCTCTGTAACATATTAAAAATCATTAACGTACAATGAACCTTCAGTATTACTTTTCAAAACTTTAACAAGGCTGTTTATTTTAAGACTAAATAATGTAACAGATACAATACTGCCCTGAGGGACACCCATCTCTTGATCATACAGATCAGACATGGTTGAATTTACTCTAACATTAAATTGTCTGTTAGACAAAAAATTGAAATAAAAGTTGGCATATTGCCTTTCGACCCCATATCAAAAGATCTTTTAAAATACCATACTTCCATGTAGTTTCATAGGCCTTTTCAAGATCGTTAAAGACTGACACCACATATTCATTTTTCGCAAAACCATTACGGACAAATGATTCGAATCGAACAAGATGATCAAGAGTACTGCGACCTTGTCGGAATCCACACTGGATATTGGCTAAAAGCCCTTTTGATTCCAGGAACCAAACAAAGCGATCATTGACCATCCGTTCTAGTGTTTTACAGACACAACTGGTAAGAGCAATTGGCCGATAATTAATAGGATCCGTGTGATCTTTACTTGGTTTTGGAATAGGCACGACTGTTGCAAGCTTCCAGATCACTATATTGAAGGTTCTTTCAATTATTAATTAAATTAATATAAAACTATGATGACATGTACTTAACAATGTTAGAGCTATTTGAAAACAACACAAATGAACCTAAATGTAATTTTTATGTTGAAATTCTATATAAAAAAGATCTGATGCCGAAACTTAGAACTTGAGCATCATATTTAAAGTTATTGATATAAGTGAACTCCTAGTCCTTTAAATAAAATGTCGGTTTTTTATTGGACTGCACGAGTGACTGACATTGAAACAAAAAAAAAAAACAATTGTCTACTGCTGGACCATGGGAAAGAATAAATTGTCTCCAATTTATTAACCAATCAAAATCTAGCATTTTAACGTAACGTATAATCAAATCAAGAATCTTACAGAGGTATAATCTAACTATATGTTTAAGAAAACAAAACAATTTAGATATACATGTTTTATCACATTATTCATGTCATTATAACAAAAGACACAAATCTAAAGAAAGTGTACAATACTATCATCTTGACTACTGATCAACTGTGTATACATTTCATGGAAATTCAGGAATTGTCTTCACTTAACTATGTAAGAAGTTTGTTTATAAACACTCTTGTAGGGTAAGGATTCTTATTTTGTCAAATATATTATCAAACGATTGAATTGTTCGCTCCCATATAAATCTCTTATGATTGGATTGCTTAGTTTTTGTGGAATGTTTGATTCTTTTCTCACCTAACAAATATAAAACGGCAATATTTATATTATTTTTCTCATTTTATTTTCAAAAGGGTGGCAACAATGGAGTATACGTATTTGTGTTTTATTCTTTAGATACATATTTAATTTTGTCATAATCGATCACATTTGTTATGGTACAGAATGTACAAGGCTTCCTGATAGTGTTTACAGAGCAGTAGAGATACATACATGCAGCTATTCTATATACTATAAAATGTTCATATTTTGGAATAATAACTGAGAAAATGTTTTGTCCCCTTCATCTTTCCATGATTGAAAAAAAATGATATTTTGATTTGATATTCACGGAACAACAATCTCATTAAATTCTAAGTAATTGAATTCAAACAAGGAAGATCGGATAAAAGATACCGATGTGGGAATAATCGTTCTAATTAGTTGCACCATAACAGTAATACGAACGAGAATGAATATACATTATAAATCTATCATGTACGTGTACCTATCGTTTTGCACTAAATCTTCCTCCAATATGAATTTCGTAATTTATCAACGATGTATAGTTTAACCTTTTATTGATATAGGTGATGTAATATCTATCTAAATATGTTAACATTTATTTAAGAATTGAATGCTTCTTTTGTAAATTTATTGGGATGCAAAAGCATTGACTGAAGTACATTTTGTATTAAGCGCGGAAAAATTACTAAAAGAAGCATTTAATACTTATAATGTTATAATTACATGTGTTTGCTAGGATCATGATACACGATTTCTGTCAAGTTTTCCTTTAATTTACCAGTGCACTGTATTGTGGGAGCTCGTGTCATCTTTCTGATTTTAACACAGGGCATCGGAATTCCTGATTTTTTTCTTGTTGTGCAGAGTGTTTATCTTGAACTATTTATTAATGAATATTTTTTTTATAAAATTTTAATTAGTTTGTGATAATAAATGATAACGGCATAGTGTCAATTCGCCGTTTCAGAATCTAATGTATTATGGGTAATATTTTCAAGAATAAACTTTAAAACGTTGTGATTGGTTGAAAAAGTCAAAAACAATTGAAATTAAACAATTTTGAGGTACAAACAATGAAATTACCCAAAGTCCTTTATATCCTGAAACGAAGATTATCCACTGATTTCGTTCATAGCAGACCCAATTCCTAAAAGACTTTTAATATTCACTTAAATTCACAATATCACAACTTCACGAATGTACAACGTAGTGAATGTTACGTTTAAATACTGGTACATGTAGCATGCCAATAAATCAAAAAGTAGAAAGATAAATATTTGATGTTGATATTCGTTTTGGTTCTGTGGAACTACTGATATGTACATCGCAGGATCAATGTGTGTAAAGGATAAAACATTGATGGTCTGATATTTATCCAAATTTGTTTAAATTTGAAAACTTTAAAACATAGACTTTCGGGGCCTTTTATAGCTGAATATGCGGTATGGGTTTTGCTCATTGTTGAAGGCCGTACGGTGACCTATAGTTGTCAATTTCTGTGTCATTTGGTCTCTTGTGGAGAGTTGTCTCATCGGCAATCATACCATATCTTCTTTTTGTGTTTGTGAAGAAAGCATTGAAAGGGAAATAATCTATACTTCCCTTTCTTGAAATAATTTCGTTTCATACGATAAATACATTTCACAGTTTGTGATAAATTATGTTCGTTTACCTTGATAAATGAAAATTGATCTAAAATCTATTCACACAAATAATACATCTGGCTTGGCACCATGGAACCGGTCAAGTATCTGGCCACTTTAACAACTTGTTTGAACGTTTATGTTGCATTTGAAAAATCATTGAAAGTTATTCTGATTTAAATTTGTGCATATGGGTTTTGATTGTACTCATAAGTATTAAGTTCTTCACGTTCCTTGAATCAGAACATTTATCTTGTATGCATACTCTCATCTTTATTCTTACCATACACATACCTTAGGCAAAATTGTGTTGTTTTTTAGGGGGAGGGAGTGGTGGCAACTAGGGCGTGTGTTTGTGTATATGACTCGTTATTTGTTGGTGTTTTATTTGTTAAGATAAATAATACAATTTATCACCATCGATCAAAATCGGTGTGGTTGATTATTTGTAAAGGACTTCAAGAAAGTGTTTGCAGACAAAAAGATACATACATGAAGCTGTGATTCGATCAATTTATCTTAAAAGTCAACTAAAGATTTCTAAAAGAAAATATCCTGTTTCTGAATTAAAAAAAAAGAATTATCACCCTCTACATCTTTTCCATAATTGAAAAAAATGGATATTGATTGGATATTCACCAGACAATAATCATTAAAAGTTCTAAGTAATTGAAATTCAAACAGGGAAGTCGGGTTGAAGATACCAATATGGGATTAATCGTTCTAATATCTAATCAGTTGCACCATAATATACAGTATAAATCTATCATGTACCTATCGTTTTCACTCACTAAGTCTTCCTTAAATACACGTTTCGTGATTTATTAACGATAGAAAGTTTAACCTTTTATTGATATAGGTGATGTTATATCTATCTTAATATGTAACCATTTATTTAAGAATTGAATGCTTCTTTTCTGTAAATGGTTTGTTGTTTGAAAGTGTTGACCAAAGTACATTTTGTGTGCGCTTCATTCTAAAAATGTGCACACGGTCAACTCTTTTCAACCCTTTCAAATTACTAAAAGAATCATTTAATACTTATAGTAACATGTGTTTGCTAGGATCATGAAAACACGATTTCTATCATTTCTATTGTGGAGCTCGTGTCATCATGGATGTTACATTTCATTTTGAAATGTAGGTTAATTTCAGAATGAAGCGAGAATGTTGTTAGGCAATCAAAATATTGTATTATGATGAAACATACATGTAATGGTATTATACTTATTTGGTATACCGACTCTCTTGACATTCTGATTTTAACACAGGGGCATCCGAATTCTTAATATTTTCTTGTAGTGCAGGGTGTGTGTATAGAACTATTGATCGATGATTTTTTCATGAAATTTGAATTAGTTTTTCATAACGTGTGATCAATTCGCCATCCAGGATTTAATGAACTCTGGGTAACATTTTAGAGAATGTGCATTAGAACGTCGTGATTGATAAAAACGTCCAAAACAATGGCAATTTAATTAATGACACTCTAGCATGGTTATGGAACTTATTTTCTCAAATGTACTATTAAACGACAGAAGTGTTCCTTTATATGATTGTATTGTTTAGATTTGTGAAATGTTTAATTCTTTTACCTTACAAATACAAAACGGCAATATTTTGATCCGGGATTTTGATTCGTTTTATATTCATTAGGAGTTTGCGTTTTGTGTTTTATTCTTTGGATACATACTTAACATTGTCATAATTGATCACAATTGTTATTGTATAGGATGTACAAGACTTCGGGATAGTGTTTGCAGAACAGTAGAGATACATACATACAGCTATACTATCTACTATAACGAATTTATTGATAAAGAAAAATCATATTTTGGAATGAAAACTGAAAAATGTCCCGCTACATCTTTTCCATAATTAAAACAAATGATATTGATTTGATATTCACGGAACAACAATCTCATTAAATTCTAAGTAATTGAAATTCAAACAAGGAAGTCGGATAAAAGATATCGATGTGGGAGTAATCGTTCTATTATATTGTACCATAACAGTAATACAAACGAGAATGAATATACATTATAAATCTATCATGTACCTATCGTTTTGCACCAACTCATCCTCAAATATGATTTATTAACGATAGACAGTCTAACTTTTTTGATTTAGGTGATGTAATAATTTATTTAAGAATTGAATGCTTCTTTTCGGCCGATTGTTGCACGACCGCAGTGTCCAACTCGAAGATTGGTCCATTTTTTTATTTAATTTGAAACCATAATGCCAATATGTATCTAGTTTTATCTGTGATAATTTAAATTCTAAATCATTTACCAGCCGAACTGTTATTATTTTATGAGAAATGTTGTCAAATTTTGATATATTTATGTGTATTTCTATTTTTTATAGAAACCATACAGTTTTCATACAGTTATCATTTGACAATTATTGATGATGGTAAATTTAAACATTCGAATTCTACATTCCACATTCGTTTTCACCAATCAAAATTCGTAGGTGACATTTAATGCTTTAATTGTTTTATCTCGGCTGAAGTATAGACTTGACTATTGTTTCATTTCAACATAATTTTAAGAGGTTCCCACACATAACTGTTGAACTTCCTATTTTAAACTAAAACTTTGGGATAAATAGATTGTAGCATGTAGGTAGATACGTATAGTTTATTGTCAAGTCTTTATGATACAACGTTTCAAGGACACTTCAATCTTTTTTTTTAATACATCTTTATTGTCTTTAAAGAAATGCGTGTTGGCAAACGATGATCATGGGGATTTACAGGTATTATCAATGAATAAGCAGGTTATGAAAGTGCAGTTTTGTTATTGCACGTGTATAACATGTATAAATTAAAGTCAAAATTTGGTAAATGAAAAGGATATCAAATCGTAAGGTAAGACTTGAACTGTTTATTCAAAATATAATCAAGGCATTTTAATTGACTTTTACATGGGAAAGTCAAGGAGGGTTTAAATGAGGTTTACAGAATAGAGATTAATAAACTAAAAGAATAAAAGGTAAAAAAAAAAAAAAGAAGAGAAAAGGACACAAAAATAGAAAAAAAAAGAAAAGGCCACACAAATATAGAACAGAGAATACTGGGATGCTAACATATAACGTGTAAAAATAACAGGAAAATTTTAATAAAGAAAATAGGCCTTACACATGTTAAATATAAAACATACAAAAATAAAGACAGAAAAGGGACATTACCAAATTTTGTGAAAATTGAAAAGTTAGTTTTATAAAATGCATTGGAGACCAAGATGAGGTACTTTCATCCGTAAGGAAGAAAGGAAGTGGAATTGAAGACGGCAAAATTTCATACTGGTTCAGTTATGATAGAGATGATTTAGTTCTCAAGTATGGTAAAGGTTACCGAATGGAAGAGACCACTATCCTTGTTCATGATTTTCTGCAGAGAATCAAACCACAGGAAGGAAAGAAAATAAGAGAAAATCTTTATCCATACTTCAATGCAGAGGACAAGAAATTTGTGAGAAAATACGAACTTCTGGATTTTGTTAAATATGGTATGTATGTTAGATTGAAACTCAAAAGTAAACTCTATATATTGTCTAAAATATTTCTTAACGGAAATTGTTATGGCTGATGATGTTAAGCTAAAAAGAACATATTATATTTATTTCAAAACAAAAAGTTACACGAAGTCACTCAACATTGATGAACCTTAGAGTTTATTAAGACTTATAGTAAGAACAAGACAGTCCTATGCAGTACATCATTCGAAATCTATGGCATTACTTGTTAAGCGCAACATAGCTAAAGTAGTGTCAATTTATGCACTATTCCTTGGTACTTACCTTGCAATATACACGTGTTCTTGTACAAACATACATTTATACCTGGGAGATATAAAGGCATATATGTAAAACAACAGACAATATCTTTGTAGAAACAGTGATCTCTAATTTTTAGTCATTTTAGAATTAAGTGCCGATTGCAGATCTTTTATAGTCTACGTTAAATATATTTAATACTCGAGGGATTAACATCTTGACCAAGTGTTATCCACTTGTTTATTTTTGAAGGCCAGGAGTTTAAACACATTTTATTGTTCAAAATGACAAACGGATTAGACACAAGTTTTTCAACTTAGTAACGTCTTCTCCAAAAGAAGGCCAGTAGTTGACCTCAAGATGTATTCTGTTTTGCTGTTGTTTTTTTTTTTAGAGGGGAGGGGCATATGATTCCTTTATATGTTTAATCACTGGAGGTAAAGCAACCAACAATCAATAAATGTATATTTAAAGAAACGGCGAACAAAATCTAAACTTTAAAAAATGACATGCAGTTTAATCCCCCTCTTTTCCTTTTCAGGCGGCGGATAAGAAGTTAAGGAGGAATTGGTAGAATTTGAAAAAGACCCGTTCATTACAAATATTTTTCCATTGGTCATGGATAGCTCAACAGTCAATCTATTTCATCTGGACGAAGGCAATTACATCTTCTCAGCTAGTCTTCCTGTTGCATGCAGAGAGTTATATGAAAATATAAAAGGGTGTTGTTTAAAGAGGGACGAAAGATACCAGAGGGACAGTCACACTCATAGATCGAAAACAAACTGACAACGCCTTCGCCTAAAATAAAAAGACAGACAAATAATAGTACAGATGACACAACATGGAAAACTAAAGACTAAGCAACACGAACCCCACCAAAAACTGGGGTGATCTCAGGTGCTCGGAAGGGTAAGCAGATCCTGTTCCACATGTGGCACCCGTCGTGTTGCTTATGTTATAACAAATCCAGTAAATAGTCTAATTCGGTAGGTCACATTCGTGAAAAGGGACGGATATTGTAGTTACGACATAAGGAACATATCCGATATCATCTCTGAAACGGTTATTCCATAACGGTCAACCAACTCGGGATGGCCTCCGTAAAATTTACGAATGGATGATTTCAACTTCACCATTTGGAACTTTTGGTTTAATAGCTTCCTTGTGAGCAGCCATCCTCTATCAAGGAAATCATGATAGGAAATACAAGCCCGGGAATATCGTATCAATTGGGAGATATATACTCCGTATGCAGGCGCTGCTGGAATGTTGCTACATAGAAATGGAAAGTTCACAATTGGGAAGCTGAAATCATCTCTTTTGTCGTTAAGTTTTGTTTTCAACCGACCCTCATTGTCAATTTCTAGATGTAAGTCAAGATATGAGGCAGACTTAACTGTATCTGTTGTATCCTTTATCTCTAGTTCGATGGGATAGATACGTTCAACATAGTCACCAAATTTTGTGTTATTTAGTTAACATCATCTATATAGCGGAACGTAAAGTTAAAGGATATTGCTAACTTCTTATCTTTCTTCCTAAGAAGTTCCTGTATGAAGTCAGCCTCATAATAATAAAGAAACAAGTCGGCAAGAAGAGGGCACAATTGGTTCCCACTGGAATTCCGACAGTCTGTTAAAAACACGTCCTCCAAACGTAACAAATATGTTGTCAATCAAGAAATCAAGCATCTTGATAATGTCAGTTTCAGAGAATTTTTGTTTGAATCAGAGTGATTCTTTACAAAGTAGGATTTATCCTCCCATTAAACTATTCTCAAGATGTCACTGGAGTGTTGCTATCAGATGCGATTCGATACTGTATAGAAACCAAAGGATGCATTCTGAATAACAGATTAGAAGTAAAGGCAAGTGGGTTCGGAAAGAGAGATAAAAGGACATATCTCCGCATTACTCTTGGCCAACGTTTGGGAAAATCTCCTGGGGTACCATACGTTTTAGAAATATGGCCTCAAGGCCATTACAGTCCAGTCCAGTTCATGGAAACGCAAATGCCATCATTAAAGTTCTTTTTGGATCAATACATTTCATGATTTACAATAAACATGTATGTGATACAGATTCTAAGCCCTGAAAGAGTTTGATGCAATGAAAGGCGATATCACGTGGGTCGACCGTAACTGGTACCAGACGCATAAACTGGTAAACAAGAGCAACGATTTTGCGCCACTATTCAATGTTATAACTATCACCCGGAAGACAAAACCCATTGGCCTTATTTTGATTACATCAGAAATAACGAAAAGATGGCGGAATTCCTCCTGATTCTGACTTTGGATTTCGTGAAATGCACGAACACATTGTGCTGGAATCGCTCTTTAAGCATTTCATATGGTGTATGATACATTTCTCTTCTTTACCAGTTACAATACGTTCATAAAAGACAAAACATGCTTGCTTTAATGCAAACAGACAAAAGTACTCTACCAAGCTTTCCATATACAATGCAATTGGGTGTAATTTATTTAACTCTCATAATATATTTACAAAATTCTAAGTGCAAATATTCTATTTTATCGTTTTGTTTTGTTTTCAAAATCTCAGCACCATACAACATAATAGCCATAGCATTAAACAATTGTTATACAATATATATCTGTAAGAAAAATATTCTTGCGTTACGAAAATTATTCAAAGGTGACGATCCAGCCTTTATTTAATGGAAAAGTTTCCACAGAATATTTTACCAGTGTGTATTTTTATGCATCCTTTATGATCACTCTTGTAAACGACTTTACGTGTTTGTATCAGGAAACAACTGAATGAGAGGAATTCTAATCATGTAAATAAACTCATCATAGATACCAGGATTGAAATTTTATATTTACGCCAGACGCGCGTATACAAATTCTAATGAGTACAACAACCATTTATTTCTATTGATAGAGGGATCAACTTAATTTTGACACATATGAAATATTAAACATAAAATAAAAATAAGAAATTATAGTTTTAGAAATTGTGTTGATCTACAGATTCATCATACTGGATATGCATTGTTCATGTTACTTTAACATTTTATGTAAATATGTCACACCACCTCCTTTGACGCGTTTAAGTGCCAGCATCAAACCAAAGAATGTTTTTATTTTTTACTTTGCATTCCATTTCATCAATATATCTTCTATTAAACCAGGTAAATCTTTAGAAAACTTGACAAAACTGTTTTCCACTTCATTGAAGATCACTCCTAGTTCTATTCCCAACTGCACAATTTCCTACCCGGTTTGATAACTCTTTCAAAACTGCATCACTTGGGGTTTCTTGGAAATTGAAGGCTGTAAGGTCTGACAGAATATGTATATTAAACATGTAAAAAATCGCATTCATAAGTTTTCCTAAATATTGGTATAATAATTTGTGGTAGTTAAATTGATGGTAGTTAACAAATGCATTACTTATTAAACTCGAGATGATGCTATGTTATCAATATCTTTAAACAGTACCAATGTTACTGAACAAGACGAACATTTCAGTGAATAACGTGTTTTCAGTTATGCCAACGACGGAATGTAGTTATATGACCATACACATTTACGGCAAATGCAATTAGGGAAATGACAACCTGACATTTACGAACCTTAATTTTGTATTTTTTTTACTTAAATGTATCAAATTCGTAAAATACATAACCAGTGCTATTTCTATTGTACAACATGACGATTGTCTATTCTGTAGAAATAACCGTGATGAAGTACTTTGCCAAAATTATATCTTATCAATCATTGGGTCACCATCTTGACTTTTTTGTATTATAACATGCATACGGTGACCTATAGTTGTTAATTCCTGTGTTATTTGGTCTCTTGTGGAGAGTTGTCTCATTGGCAATCACACCACATCTTCTTTTTATATAAGTAAATATCATATGTTCTGGAAACGTTGAGACTAATAGTGTTAACTTTTCTATATATTTCATAGAAACACATTTATTTAAATAATTTTGTCTATGTTTATATAAATGGAAAACATATACTACAGTTACTGACATATTAATGAATAAGAATGTCCGTGATTTAGCCTGGAATTATAACTATTTCATTCTATCTCCTCTAATATGTTCTTACCTTGTAATTTTGTGTCTTCTCTGAAAACCTGACAAAATATAAACAAAAACAAAACGGATATCAATAAACATTATGCAGATGAGTGATTTTATATTTTTCATCAATTGAAAATAAAATGAAGATGATGCTCATATCAATTCATTTAATTCATCGAAGATACCAAGCTTATAATTGTGTACGTAAAACAAGCGTTCGTCTACATAAGACTTGACATTGGGACTCAAATCTGAATAGTATAAGACCAAATCAAATACGAATCAAAGAACATTGCATTTCAAATGTCTATATCTACATGTACCTATGATAATATTTTTGAAAGTTTTAAATCCTTTTCCCTGGCATTTTACATACACAAATCATAAAACTCATCAAACTAAATTCCACTGATTTGATTGATAAGACTATGAATCTTAAAACAAATCTTTTAGTTTTTGCCAGATCACCAAATCAATATCTATATACATTCAAGCATCTCTAAATATTTTAATTAAAGTTCATAAAACCAGGTTTATCCTAAATAAAACATGTATCAATTTTCCTCATGTCAATTTTCAACCAATGTTTGTTTTTATAGTGATTTAGATGATAACACAATGTTGACTACTGTACCCCTATTTTTGACGTTTTTTCCTATTGTGTATCTTTGTTTTGTTCACGCATCGGTGTCTATATAATGGAATTTGATGGGACTGGTATACAAGTGAGAGGTTTAGATAGCTATAAAACCAGGTTCAATCCAACATTTTCTACATAAATGCCTGTACCACGTCAGGAATATGACAGTGGTTATCCATTCGTTTGATGTGTTTGAACTTTGATTTTGCCATTTGATTAGGAACTTTCCTTTTTTAATTTTCCTCGAAGTTCGGTATTTTTGTGATTTTACTTTTTATCATACATGTGCATCAAATTTTATGATCTTGACCTCATAAAACATGATAGAGCAAAATCCGACAGCTTTTCTAAGATTTAAGCTCGCGACGTAACAGTATCGCATCTGTCAATCAAATGTAAATGGGGCTGTCATGAGCTCCAAAAGTGAATGTTGACTTTGACCAGCTTTGTTTGACTAATTTATCTTAAATTTGTTGATGAAGTTGAGGACTAAAACTACCACAGCAGTGACGTCATCAATATATAATAATATAATTTCTTTGTAACGACATTATAGTATATGAGCAGATGCTTAGAAATCGCAAACGTATCGTGTTGTTCATGCATAATTTTAAAACGAGTGAAACTATGACGCATTGTTTAATTGAATCAACTAGTTCAGATTGTATCAGTCAGAATTCTGAACATATGAGGAGTCGTATAACGTGTATATCATGTACCTGACAAATAACATGTTTATCCAAATTCACTTTTGCAAAGGCGTCTGCAAGAATTTTCAATGTAGGATTTTCAAAGTCTGATAACTTGGACTCCTTCCATTTTACTAGTGCCATCGACATTATTCCTTCACGACTGTGACCACCATACATATCTAAAGTGTTCTCCCATTGCCGTGTTGCCATTCCCAAATGTATGAAAAACTCTTCAAATAAATGTATTCCTATCTGACTTCCCAGTCTAACTAGATGCTTGTCACTTGGTTGTGTTCTCAATTCATCGTTACAAAGACCTTAGAATAAAAATTGTGTTGTCAGCAGCTTTCACAAGGACACATAATAATTGAACAAATGTGGCCTAGGTCAACTCTTAATGGAAACATATGACTCAAAGGGTGATCAGAAAGGAATTAAATATAGAGAGTGCTACGCTCTCTTCACGTTAGGAAACCTTGCAATAAATCTGTAGGTGGCCAGTTGCAAGGCCAAATTATCATGATAAAATCAATAGCAAAAATGTTGAAAGAGACAATTTAGAATATAACGGTAGTTTTTTTTTTTGTACCATCATAATTGTTATTTCAATATTTATGTAACTTAAAATTGATATTTCATTTAATCAAATTGAATTGACTGGTAGAGGTTTGAATTGAATTATTCCTACTTTTCTCCTACACTCTCATTTGTTATCTTTATTTTGTTTTAGTCCATTTATCGTAAAGATATGTATAACCGCATGGTTTTGCTATAGTTACCTTTACAATCAAGGGCACATATCTTTTGAGACTGAAAATAAAATAAACCATTGACTTGTTGTAATAGACAAACTAGCATGTATAGATACCGTTTATTGATTAATACTACAGAACAGATGTTGAATGACCTGTATGTATTAAAATTGATTTTGTGAAAGGTGTAGCATTGTTTAATTGATATCACCTTACTCCAAAGAAGCATCTTTTATTTACACAATAAGATAAAGAGCCCGAAACCGTTATTATTAATTATCATCTGCTTTTTATTTTTAATTTCTTTTATTTTACGTGCATATTAATACTTTGTTGTCTGCTCTTTGTTCGGGTTGTTGTCTCTTTGACACATTCCCCATTTCCATTCTCAATTTTATTTCCACAGTTGGACGGTTGCAATAAATGTATTTGATATAAATATAAACATGACACTAATGTCTTTAAATGAATGTTCTAAATACAATCTATCACCTGTATGGAACATTTAGTGAGTATTGACTTACTTTATCGAAAATCCAGTACAGTAAATATTTTGTTGCATGCCTTTTGTCCTTGTCACATTTCCAGTAATCTCCTTCATTTAGCTCTTCTGCCGATCTGAAGCAGACACTATTGCCACAGGGAACACCTAGCGCCAAGGTGTACAGTTCTAAAGCTTTTGTTGGTTTAACTTTCTTGTCGAAACTCTTAAAATAGAAAAGAAGGGACAGTTCAATATTCTTTGTAGACATTCTTGTACGCTTGCTGCAACATCGAGTGAAATGGAAAGTAACGATTTCTGGTTTGTCAAGTATACCGTAACACGATTGCCGTCTAACCATATATGGAGTTCATCATCTTCACTCACATTCTGATTTTTGTTGTACCTCACAAGCATTATTTTTTGTCGCAATTTTTCTTTTATAAATTTAATGTCAAAAAAATCACATTACGAAATATATTTCCCTATTCCCTGATAAGATATTTAAAATAAAAAAAATAATCAACTTACAGTTGAATGGTCGTTCCCAAAGACCTAATTACGTTAAGAGCTATATGAAAAGAAAAGAGGACCAAATATATATATAAATTCGAAGATGCAAGTGGTATGATTTCCAAAATGAGACAAATTAATCTCCGCAAGAGACCAAACGACACGGTAATAAAAAAAAACTATTAATCAGCGTATATACTGAGAGGACCTATAGAAATATTCAATTCATATTCCAATGATTAAATATGTTCAATATATTCTAAATACATGTACAGCTAAAGATAAATGTAGCAACCTAAAATTATTGTATACTGACAATTGAAGAAACACGATATATTGTTGGTTCAAAATTAATCCAAGTGCTGTATACGGATTACTATTATTTTCAATTTTTTAATACTGTTGACTTCATGTCCAGGTGCTTGGTGACCCGTGTCGGTTCACTCTATACACGCACGTACGACAGTCGTCATAACAAATTAACAAAATCGCTACTTGCCATTCCAATCACATATACACAGGATGTCCACCTCCGGCTTTCACCACATGTTTGATACATTCAATTGTAAGTTACCTGTGTACAGTTTTAACTTTCAATTTTAAAAAATCATGAAGATGTACAGATAGAAAGATAATTATTCCCATAAAAACATGAATACAAATTATTAGATGTCATGATATAAAAAAAATATTAAAAAAATTAAATAAATAAAAGTAGATAAGATAAATAAAATATGAGAATACAAATAAAAATGTTTAAAGAAATAGCGTTATACAATATATGGGTACACCTGTCTACTGATAACGACTTGTTGGCCTCAAAATGTATTTTAGATATTGTAGTCGTAGAGTTGCTGTCATATTGATTTACACCCAATATAGTCTTAAATTCACAATGTATGTGAACAGTAATAAAAGACAAATTCCGAGCAATAGTTGACTTATGAGACACTGTATAGACACATTCTGAACTATTCAAAATGTATAAAGAATATAAGGTATGATTGCGAATGAAGAAACTCTCCACCAGAGACCAAAGGCCGTTTTCTTTTTCTTTATACTTTTGACCATTAATCTCTATTCATTATGTTTTAGCACCTCATTATAACACGTCCTCCAAACGTAACAAATATGTTGTCAATCAAGAAATCAAGCATCTTGATAATGTCAGTTTCAGATAATTTTTGTTTGAATCAGAGTGATTCTTTACAAAGTAGGATGTATCCTCCCCATTAAACTATTCTCAAGATGTCACTGGAGTGTTGCTATCAGATGCGATTCGATACAGTATAGAAACCAAAGGATGCATTCTGAATAACAGATTAGAAGTAAAGGCAAGTGGGTTCGGAAGAGAGATATAAAGGGACATATCTCCGCATTACTCTTTGGGAAATCTCCTGGGGTACGATACGTTTTAGAAATATGGCCTCAAGGCCATTACAGTCCAGTTCATAATCATGGAAACGCAAATGCCATCATTAAAGTTCTTTTTGGATCAATACATTTCATGATTTACAATAAACATGTATGTGCTACAGATTCTAAGCCCCTGAAAGAGTTTGATGCAATGAAAGGCGATATCACGTGGGTCGACCGTAACTGGAACCAGACGCAAAACTGGTAAACAAGGGCAACGATTTTTGCGCCACTATTCAATGTTATAACTACCACCCGGAATACAAAACCCATTTGCCTTATTTTGATTACTTCAGCAATAACGAAAAGATGGCGGAATTCCTCCTGATTCTGACTTTGGATTTCGTGAAATACACGAACACATTGTGCTGGAATCGCTCTTTAAGTTAGAGTTACAGCATTTCTTATGGTGTATGATACATTTTCTCTTCTTTACCAATTACAATACGTTCATAAAAGACAAAACATTCTTGCTTTGATGTTAACAGACACAAGTACTCTACCAAGCTTTCAACATACAATGCAATTGGGTGTAATTTATCTATCTCTCATAATATATTTACAAAATTCCATGTATTATATTTTATCGTTTTGTTTTGTTTTTTAAAATCTCAGCACCAAATAACATAATAGGCATAGCATTAAAGAATTGTTTTAAAAAATATATCTGTAAGAAAATATTTTCTTGCGTTGCGAAAACTATTTTGATTTTTGTTCCTGATAATCACATTTGTTGTTCTTATTAACCTATTTTACCAACTATATCTTAGAATGTTTATAAATGTATCACAACTTGGTTTTACTATGAGATGAAATCGAATACTACCATAACATGTAGAAGAGACCATCTAATCTGAATTTAAAAGAAAGTTTTTCGTATCAGTGTGGGTATGTTTGATGCTGCATAGATGTATGTAAAAACAAAGGTGACGATCCAGCCTTTATTTAATGGAAAAGTTTCCACAGAATATTTTACCAGTGTGTATTTTTATGCATCCTTTATGATCACTCTTGTAAACGACTTTACGTGTTTGTATCAGGAAACAACTGAATGAGAGGAATTCTAATCATGTAAATAAACTCATCATAGATACCAGGATTGAAATTTTATATTTACGCCAGACGCGCGTATACAAATTCTAATGAGTACAACAACCATTTATTTCTATTGATAGAGGGATCAACTTAATTTTGACACATATGAAATATTAAAATAAAATAAAAATAAGAAATTATAGTTTTAGAAATTGTGTTGATCTACAGATTCATCATACTGGATATGCATTGTTCATGTTACTTTGACATTTTATGTAAATATGTCACACCACCTCCTTTGACGCGTTTAAATGCCAGCATCAAACCAAAGAATGTCTTTATTTTTGACTTTGCCTTCCATTTCATCAATATATCTTCTATTAAACCAGGTAAATCTTTAGAAAACTTGACAAAAGTGTTTTCCACTTCATTGAAGCTCACTCCTAGTTCTATTCCCAACTGCACAATTTCCTACCCGGTTTGATAACTCTTTCAAAACTGCATCACTTGGGGTTTCTTGGAAATTGAAGGCTGTAAGGTCTGACAGAATATGTATATTAAACATGTAAAAAATCGCATTCATAAGTTTTCCTAAATATTGGTATAATAATTTGTGGTAGTTAAATTGATGGTAGATAACAAATGCATTACTTATTAAACTCGAGATGATGCTATGTTATCAATATTTTAAACAGTACCAATGTTACTGAACAAGACGAACATTTCAGTGAATAACGTGTTTTCAGTTATGCCAACGACGGAATGTAGTTATATGACCATACACATTTACGGCAAATGCAATTAGGGAAATGACAACCTGACATTTACGAACCTTAATTTTGTATTTTGTTTTACTTAAATGTATCAAATTCGTAAAATACATAACCAGTGCTATTTCTATTGTACAACATGACGATTGTCTATTCTGTAGAAATAACCGTGATGCAGTACTTTGCCAAAATTATATCTTATCAATCATTGGGTCACCATCTTGACTTTTTGTATTATAACATGCATACGGTGACCTATAGTTGTTAATTCCTGTGTCATTTGGTCTCTTGTGGAGAGTTGTCTCATTGGCAATCACACCACATCTTCTTTTTATATAAGTAAATATCATATGTTCTGGAAACGTTGAGACTAATAGTGTTAACTTTTCTATATATTTCATAGAAACACATTTATTTAAATAATTTTGTCTATGTTTATATAAATGGAAAACATATACTACAGTTACTGACATATTAATGAATAAGAATGTCCGTGATTTAGCCTGGAATTATAACTATTTCATTCTATCTCCTCTAATATGTTCTTACCTTGTAATTTTGTGTCTTCTCTGAAAACCTGACAAAATATAAACAAAACAAAACGGATATCAATAAACATTATGCAAATGAGTGATTTTATATTTTCATCAATTGAAAATGAAATGAAGATGATGCCCATATCAATTCATTTAATTCATCGAAGATACCAAGCTTATAATTGTGTACGTAAAACAAGCGTTCGTCTACATAAGACTTGACATTGGGACTCAAATCTGAATAGTATAAGACCAAATCAAATACGAATCAAAGAACATTGCATTTCAAATGTCTATATCTACATGTACCTATGATAATATTTTTTGAAAGTTTTTAATCCTTTTTCCCCTGGCATTTTACATACACAAATCATAAAACTCATCAAACTAAATTCCACTGATTTGATTGATAAGACTATGAATCTTAAAACAAATCTTTTAGTTTTTTGCCAGATCACCAAATCAATATCTATATACATTCAAGCATCTCTAAATATTTTAATTAAAGTTCATAAAACCAGGTTTATCCTAAATAAAACATGTATCAATTTTCCTCATGTCAATTTTCAACCAATGTTTGTTTTTATAGTGATTTAGATGATAACACAATGTTGACTACTGTACCCTATTTTGACGTTTTTCCTATTGTGTATCTTTGTTTTGTTCACGCATCGGTGTCAATATAATGGAATTTGATGGGACTGGTATACAAGTGAGAGGTTTAGATAGCTATAAAACGAGGTTCAATCCAACATTTTCTACATAAATGCCTGTACCACGTCAGGAATATGACAGTGGTTATCCATTCGTTTGATGTGTTTGAACTTTGATTTTGCCATTTGATTAGGAACTTTCCTTTTTAATTTTCCTCGAAGTTCGGTATTTTTGTGATTTTACTTTTTATCATACATGTGCATCAAATTTTATGATCTTGACCTCATAAAACATGATAGAGCAAAATCCGACAGCTTTTCTAAGATTTAAGCTCGCGACGTAACAGTATCGCATCTGTCAATCAAATGTAAATGGGGCTGTCATGAGCTCCAAAAGTGAATGTTGACTTTGACCAGCTTTGTTTGACTAATTTATCTTAAATTTGTTGATGAAGTTGAGGACTAAAACTACCACAGCAGTGACGTCATCAATATATAATAATATAATTTCTTTGTAACGACATTATAGTATATGAGCAGATGCTTAGAAATCGCAAACGTATCGTGTTGTTCATGCATAATTTTAAAACGAGTGAAACTATGACGCATTGTTTAATTGAATCAACTAGTTCAGATTGTATCAGTCAGAATTCTGAACATATGAGGAGTCGTATAACGTGTATATCATGTACCTGACAAATAACATGTTTATCCAAATTCACTTTTGCCAAGGCGTCTGCAAGATTTTTCAATGTAGGATTTTCAAAGTCTGATAACTTGGACTCCTTCCATTTTACTAGTGCCATCGACATTATTCCTTCACGACTGTGACCACCATACATATCTAAAGTGTTCTCCCATTGCCGTGTTGCCATTCCCAAATGTATGAAAAACTCTTCAAATAAATGTATTCCTATCTGACTTCCCAGTCTAACTAGATGCTTGTCACTTGGTTCTGTTCTCAATTCATCGTTACAAAGACCTTAGAATAAAAATTGTGTTGTCAGCAGCTTTCACAAGGACACATAATAATTGAACACATGTGGCCTAGGTCAACTCTTAATGGAAACATATGACTCAAAGGGTGATCAGAAAGGAATTAAATATAGAGAGTGCTACGCTCTTCACGTTAGGAAACCTTGCAATAAATCTGTAGGTGGCCAGTTGCAAGGCCAAATTATCATGATAAAATCAATAGCAAAATGTTGAAAGAGACAATTTAGAATATAACGGTAGTTTTTTTTTTGTACCATCATAATTGTTATTTCAATATTTATGTAACTTAAAATGATATTTCAGTTAATCAAATTGAATTGACTGGTAGAGGTTTGAATTGAATTATTCCTACTTTTCTCCTACACTCTCATTTGTTATCTTTATTTTTGTTTTAGTCCATTTATCGTAAAGATATGTATAACCGCATGGTTTTGCTATAGTTACCTTTACAATCAAGGGCACATATCTTTTGACACTGAAAAATAAAATAAACCATTGACTTGTTGTAATAGACAAACTAGCATGTATAGATACCGTTTATTGATTAATACTACAGAACAGATGTTGAATGACCTGTATGTATTAAAATTGATTTTGTGAAAGGTGTAGCATTGTTTAATTGATATCACCTTACTCCAAAGAAGCATCTTTTATTTACACAATAAGATAAAGAGCCCGAAACCGTTATTATTAATTATCATCTGCTTTTTATTTTTAATTTCTTTTATTTTACGTGCATATTAATACTTTGTTGTCTGCTCTTTGTTCGGGTTGTTGTCTCTTTGACACATTCCTATTTCCATTCTCAATTTTATTTCCACAATTGGACGGTTGCAATAAATGTATTTGATATAAATATAAACATGACACTAATGTCTTTAAATGAATGTTCTAAATACAATCTATCACCTGTATGGAACATTTAGTGAGTATTGACTTACTTTATCGAAAATCCAGTACAGTAAATATTTTGTTGCATGCCTTTTGTCCTTGTCACATTTCCAGTAATCTCCTTCATTTAGCTCTTCTGCCGATCTGAAGCAGACACTATTGCCACAGGAACACCTAGCGCCAAGGTGTACAGTTCTAAAGCTTTTGTTGGTTTAACTTTCTTGTCGAAACTCTTAAAATAGAAAAGAAGGACAGTTCAATATTCTTTGTAAGACATTCTTGTACGCTTGCTGCAACATCAAGTGAAATGGAAAGTAACGATTTCTGGTTTGTCAAGTATACCGTAACACGATTGCCTTCTAACCATATATGGAGTTCATCATCTTCACTCACATTCTGATTTTGTTGTACCTCACAAGCATTAGTTTTTGTCGCGATTTTATTTTTATAAATTTAATGGCAAAAAACTCACATTACGAAATATATTCCCCTTTTCCCTGATAAGATATTTAAAATAAAAAAATAATCAACTTACAGTTGAATGGTCGTTCCCAAAGACCTAATTACGTTAAGAGCTATATGAAAAGAAAAGAGGACCAAATATATATATAAATTCGAAGATGCAAGTGGTATGATTTCCAAAATGAGACAAATCTCCGCAAGAGACCAAACGACACGGTAATAAAAAACTATAAGTCAGCGTATATACTGAGAGGACCTATAGAAATATTCAATTCAAATATGTTCAAAATATTCTAAATACATGTACAGCTAAAGATAAATGTAGCAACCTAAAATTATTGTATACTGACAATTGAAGAAACACGATATATTGTTTGGTTCAAAATTAATCCAAGTGCTGTATACGGATTACTATTATTTTCAATTTTTAATACTGTTGACTTCATGTCCAGGTGCTTGGTGACCCGTGTCGGTTCACTCTATACACGCACGTACGACAGTCGTCATAACAAATTAACAAAATCGCTACTTGCCATTCCAATCACATATACAGGATGTCCACCTCCGGCTTTCACCACATGTTTGATACATTCAATTGTAAGTTACCTGTGTACAGTTTTAACTTTCAATTTTAAAAAATCATGAAGATGTACAGATAGAAAGATAATTATTCCCATAAAAACATGAATACAAATTATTAGATGTCATGATATAAAAAAAAATATTAAAAAAATTAAATAAATAAAAGTAGATAAGATAAATAAAATATGAGAATACAAATAAAAATGTTTAAAGAAATAGCGTTATACAATATATGGGTACACCTGTCTACTGATAACGACTTGTTGGCCTCAAAATGTATTTTAGATATTGTAGTCGTAGAGTTGCTGTCATATTGATTTACACCCAATATAGTCTTAAATTCACAATGTATGTGAACAGTAATAAAAGACAAATTCCGAGCAATAGTTGACTTATGAGACACTGGATAGACACATTCTGAACTATTCAAAATATATAAAGAATATAAGGTATGATTGCGAATGAAGAAACTCTCCACCAGAGACCAAAGGCCGTTTTTCTTTTTTCTTTATACTTTTTGACCATTAATCTCTATTCATTATGTTTTAGCACCTCATTATTCCATTATTCTCTATTTTTTATTTTTTGGGGCCCATTTTTCTTTATTCTTTATATTCTTACATTCATATTCTTTATTCTGAAAACCCACATCCACACCCCTCTCAAATTTCTTGCATTTTTGTGTTCGGTAATTTTTTTCGGAATTTTAAAAACTTCAATTTTTTATTGTGAATGATCATTTATGTGTTTAATAGAATCATAGTGTAATACAAAAAATATACATAAAAATGTGTTCCACTTATTATATAACCTGTGCTTTGAATAAATTTTTAATAGGATTTCGATGGCATTTAAGGACGCGAAATTTTGTAGGAAATTGTGAATTTTAAAAAATACTCATGTGCAAAATGTCGTCCTCTTTATTTTTATATCTTTATATATACAAGTTGATACAAAAAGGTCTTGAACAGTTTTAATATTATATATATTTATATACAGATACTGAGCTATGATACTATCAAATGTGTAATCATAAATACCCATGTAAATGCCATTCATCTTTTATTCTTTATAGATCATTGATTTACTTACCTGATGATCACTGGAACGTGCCATCCAACTCAATCTTTAAAGACGGAAAATATTAAACTACGGTAACACTACTAAGGGATAACAATATATTATGTTAATTAAAAGCTTTATCGAATTGTATGTTATTGATTGTTTAAACACCGTCACATCCGTGGCGGGCTAAGTAATGTTTCAGTAGCTTAGTGAACCGAGGCAGACTTTTTGATGTGTATACACACCACTCTTTGAAATTATTGATTAATATGATACAAAGCTTTTAAATATGTTTAACTAGTTGTTTGTCCTATTTCACAAAATAACTCGCACGACAGTAACCAATAATGTTTCGAAACAATAATTCCATTGAAGAGTAAAGAATCGAAAGATAGCGAATTGAAAAATCGGACATAAAACATATCCGTTACGTTAAAATTTGCAATTACTCGTTTTCAAAGACAATAAAATTACTATACACATTAATTCAGTCGAATAAGACTTAATCAGACCAAAATGATCGCCTCAGACTGAATTTTTGCTATAAGTGTTTATTCGAATACTTAATAAAATCAAATAGATTGACAGTATAGAAGCATGCGCTTATATCGTCCGAGTGTATAACCTGGACAGATGCCACTGTACAAGACATGAGACATATATGTAGTTTGTAATTTGACAAGTCAACACATTTTTCTTTCTGTATATAAATAGTCGACGAGTTCTATACACGATAGTGCAAAATATTTATCATCTGAAGATGTAACCTATTGGCACGCAATTAACATCTATTTTGATACATACCATAGTTTATTATATACTTAGTAGTAAATACAGATAAATTGTATGTGTAATACAATCATTGGCAAGCGTGCTGTATCAGCCACCCGTGATGATATCGATATCAGCACGGTTGCAAAGGCTTTATAACACCTTTAATCTGTATGACGTCACGTCATCGATTGCAATTACTGTTGCAAAGGCTTTATCAAACCCCTAATCTGTATGACGTCATGTCAAACCTGTAATCTGTATGACGTCATTTCAAACCTCCTTATCAGTATGACGTCATGTCACATTACAAAAAAACATCTACGAGAGTGTATATGTATATAATAAAGTGTATATGATATGGCTTTTTAAATATCACACACCGTATCAACCCTCAACCAATATAATCCCTCGAGCAGAGCTCTTGGGATTATATTGGTGTCTCGGGTTGATACGGATATGATATTGAAAAAGCCATATGATATTCTCTATTTATTATACCGTTTGGCATAGTCGAACACTACAGTTTCTAAAATAAACCGTTCCAATACTCAAATAGTTATTGATAAATTCAAGGTACACAGATACATGTATCATAGGTAAACAAACATACATAGTTACCTTGACGGTTATGATCTGTTATCCTTTCCGATATGCATGCGGATATCAAATAAAATAAATAGCTATATATTTACTTATTTTCAAGGATAGAAAATGTGTAATATTAACACTAATTTATATAAATTATATATATATGTCTAAATTGTAAACAACGTTCAAACCTATGATTGCGTTGGATAAAAACCGCAATTTTGATATGTGTGCATGCAAAACAAATTTCTTGGTAGAGGGGTCTAAATACAGCACAAGCAACATTTTCCAAAAGATCAAAAAAGTGAAAAAGTATATTTTAACAAAACGCATTTGACTAACAGGTCGAACAACGGATGTTCTTAAACCCTGCTGACTGCCATTGGCGATTTTCCCAAATAAACGGATCACAAGATGTAACAAAATGGATCTTCATTATTAATTTAATACCAAACAGAAAACAATAAACTTGTGGAAAAGATGGTATACCGCAAACATGAGGTGCAAAAATTTAAACACCATATCCGGATTTCGACAATTAATGTCTCTTCAGTGATGTTAGGAATCGAAATGATATTTGGAAGGCCATATACTTTACCTCAATTTAGGATAGACTCTGGAATTTTGAAGAGTCGAAATAGGATGAACGGATCATATAAACCCGAAGGCAAATATAATACAATCCCAAAACGATATTATATATATATATATATATATATTTTCCATGGATACCTAATAACTAATAACTAATATTTAGCATATAGTGCAGTGAAAAATATTCAATTGTGTTAAACATAGTGTTGTCAAATTGAACATTTTTACCTAACCGGTTACTCAGATAACCGGTACGCACTCTTGTCGGAATTTTTTTTCAAAAATAAAATCGTTCACAATTGTTTCGACTCGCTTCACTCGGCGATATAGAAATTATTTTCCAGACTTCCGCTCCCTTTTAAAAATCCCGTATCCGTCCATAATATGATACGATGTATTGAAGTCTATCATGAGTCCTTTCTAAGATTATTCTGTTCTATCATGGTTTTATCAGTACACACTAAATGTGCGTTTCAAATCTTTTGAAACAGCATTGCGTTTAAAAATGACCAAGCCTAGGATTTGGATTATCGACATTTTTCCATTTACGTCCGAACAACATAATTATAATTTAAAGTGAAATTGTAAAAGGACTGAATCGTAATCTTTGATCAGTTAACAACTGTGCAATACATATTTATTTTACACATCTATACCGTGTAACTCAAGATGTTGCCCCAAGCTGTTAAACAAGATTAATACTGCAGCTAGAACACTCCTTGTTGTCTTACTCTACAAAATATAGTAACAAAGTGATATTTCGTGCAATGTCGATTTCATTTCACGATACTTTTCTCCATGTTTTTTTGGTTCGTTTAAAACACATGTACACATTTTCAGCTGAAGTATAAACACAATATTAGGTCAATGTCAGAAAAAAATAAAATTTTGTATTCGGCACGAAACAGTTGAAGGGCTCCGTAAACATTCCCCTTCCCCATCCCCAGTTTCTTAGCCTTATACAAAAAGGTTGATATTTTTCTGACATTGACTTAATATTGTTTATGCATTAACTGTGCTAATTAAGGCGAAATGTACATAATTAACTACTCCACAGATTTTTTAAAAATTTTACTTAATTCTGCTTGTAAAAATAAAATAAAACAAGGGGGTAACTGTTTTCGTTTTTCAGATACAAGCTGTTGAAATTAACAGCATGATACGCCAAAAATACAAATGATATATAGGGAAAATCATTTCCTAATTCGTTGGTCTACAGATTTTTTTAAAATCGATATACGATTCAAAAATGAACGACGAATCCATTGGTGCAAAGAAAGTCCTTTAGCAACCGTGCTAGTTTTCAAGCTATATCCTGTAGAAATTTGATTTTTAGCGGAAAAAATAAAAAAAATAATTGGCGACGGTATTGATGTCTACTGTAACGTCACCACAACTTCTACTCTATAACGCTATTATACCTTACAGTGTCGTAACAAAATCGTGAGTGTGTAATACCAATTTTCCTAATTATTGCAAATGCTCAAGCGTTATCAATTGGTAAGGAAATAAACTGACTGATTTTTTAAGGATGTTTCTGTTGCCAAAACAAATGCAAATAGGCAAATAAATATACTGCAAGTGAAAGAAAGATACTGCGTAGACTTTAACTCCATCTTTTCTAAATAAGACAGGGTTCCACATCTTCTTTTAAATGCTTGTATTGTTCTAATTTTTATGAATCAAATATTGTCCCTGGTAACACGGCATTGACAGAATGATTCTAAACATATTTAAAAAATCGGTTATAAGATTTGGATCGCCTATACACGTCTTTTGTAAATCTTATTTCTGCATGTTTGTATTTAAAAAAAGTAAATAAAATTTTCTGCATCTTTTCATCCTCACCATTTCCGGCGCTATTCGAGGTATTGCGCACAAACCCATTTTTATTTGTCAAGTTCACACACGTGCATTTAAAAAATGTCCTGACTCGAACGTTATCCCCTTTCTTTAACTACACGACAAAGCATGATATAATGTTTGCTGGAGTTTCAGTAACAAAGAAAATAATTTTTTGTACCATTATTCGTTAAATATCCACATGCACGACTCCCAAAAATAAGACAACTGCATCTGCATATTATCTTGATAATTTTTATGGCTGTTATAAGGTCAAAAGAATAGCCCGCAAATGAATTTCAGCAAAATAAAACAGATCGGAGCTTTTGATATAATTTCCCGTAGCACAGATCATTCCCAGTGTTATGCCTTAGCATTGTGTATATTGTAACTGTTATAGCATTGTGTATACTGATATGCTATAAATGTACTGGTGTAATGTTTTAAATGTACTGATGTAATGCTATAGTATAAGAATGTACCAAGGGCGATGTTATGAGAATGTATACATCCAGTATTATGCTATAAAAAATGTACCTAGTGTAAGTTTATTAGAATGTACCTAGAGTAATACAAGGAGACTGTTCATAATGTAATGCTACATGTTTACCTAGTGTAGTGCCATACGAATTGTGCCTGTATATAATTCATATGAATTGCTTTTTTGTTAATATAACATAAAAATAAGGAGATGTGGTATGATTGCAAAGGAGACAACTATCTGCCACAGTTGGATCGGATGTCTTTTTCTGAGCGTCCGTTCTGGTCATGTTGTAAAATACTGTTTATTTTAAAAATATTTTACCAAGTATCATTTAATATGCAACAAAATACCTAAAACTTGAAATTTAAAGATTGCACTATCAAAAAACTAAGTGTCGTAAAGCATGTAAAGTACATGAAGTATATTTAAAATTTTGGGGGATTTTTTTAAAGAAAATAAGGCCCGTGACCCCCTATTTTTATTTGATATTTCAAAAGTATTAATGTAAAGCAATTCTCTCATCGAATTTTAGCCAATTCTATCGTTTAATGTTTCCTCAGTAAGGAAAACCTAAGTTTCTCCTATATAAACAATATAAAATAACCCAAATTTCGTTAATGTCAATGTTTTATTACGAAAAAACAAGGTCCGTGATCCCAAGTTTTATATTGAAATTTGAAATTACATTGACCCAGAAGTCTTTTACAGAAGTTTAAGAAAAATCTACCGTCGAACATTTAGACACCCCTGCTACCTTAAATGAAGTGGATGTAAGCAATTATTATAGGCAACCATACGGTCTCCAAAAATGAAAAAAATCCATACTGAATAGTCGGCTATAAAAGGCCCCGACATTGTATACATTATTTTCTTCAGCCCCTCCCCCTTCTTCTCTTACCTTATACTCTTATACTGTATTCTATCATAATCTTCAATTGAGACTTGAGAAGAAAATTTACTTTAAAATTGTATTCACTACTTCTGAATGATACACAAAAGCACAACAAAAGAAAACGAATTTCGCTATCCCTTCGAAAGAGGAATTTGATAAAGAAAAAAATAATATGTTCTATTTTTATCATACATGTGTAATTTCAGTTTCAACCATGGTTCTAAATTTAGATTTTACTTTCCCCAAAAATTGCGGACGGAAGAGAAGACAACTGTTTATTTCCTGCACCTTGAAAACTGAGATTTGGATGACATAGATTTTACTTGTTCTGAGATAACTGTTATAGTGCTCAATTCTTAGTTTCTATGTAATATTTTGTGGAGGGAATCTGATGGGGTTTTGTTTGCTGTTGGCTTTGTTCTTCGACTTATAAATGTTGCACCAGTGGTCGATTACCCCTTTGTATCTTTTATACCTTTTACATAAATATAAATCATGTCCTAAAATTTTCAATTACATGAAAATGGACATGCCAACGCCTTTCTAGTTCAACACACAAATTCACATGCAATATAATTATTCGTTACCTACAATTTTAGGATAATTTCATTCAAAACTATGGTGTTTCAAAAAAAATTGTGGTGTCAATTCTGGTTTGATTTTAATGAATTTGTCACTGGTTATTGGTTATTTGGTTATATTTTGTTATTAGGCGTTTTTACTTTCTATTGAAATAAACACTAGTCGTATTGTGTACCTGCTCCTGCGTGTCTAAAACAAAAACAGTGGTAATAGAGTCAGACTTACTCACAATAGGATTTCTGATTGGAGTCATTCTGATAATTTCTTTGAGGTTTTGAGATAGCACAGGAATACTTGTTTGGATTTGTGATAGACCGCACAAAGTCATTTCTCTTTCATGTGCCCATTTTTCCTTTCTTGGAGTAGGGAGATAACTCGCGTAACTAACGACGCACGTTTTCTATCCAAAATTCCGATAGAGGCGGGCAATTACGTATACTTCGCTTTAAATATTTGAAATTGAAATGATGTCATTGTTGATCAAGTAATCAATAAATTAATTTTGGGTAATCCTTGACAACGCTATTTAAAAACATGGCAATCATGTTTACTCCTTTACTATTTGTTTAATTTTATATCGTAATAAATATTGAGAAATATTTTGGACAGGACGTTAAACGGTCATCGTTTATTTGAAGAAATAAAAACACTACTTCATACAGATAATAAGCAATGTTTTACTCTACTTATAGGTAAAATGCTGTTTTTCAATTATGGAATTTAAGGAAGCAAAACGACGAGCGTCTCTTGAGGTTGAGGTACATGTATTATTGATCTCTAGGATCAGTCCTGAGTTCTTAAGTCTTCTTAGAATGATAAAACTGACATCACCATCATTTATAATTATGAATATTGTTGTCAATGAGACCAAATTGGTTGTTGTTGGTTGAGCACTGCGTTTGATTAATTGCAATTAAAATTGTATGACATCCGTGTAAAAGCTTTAATTTGAGTTGTAATTGAATCTTAATCGTATGAAAAGAATAGGTGAAAATGCATTTTTCTTTACAAATGTGATACCACTTGGAGGATTGAAGCAGTTTTTTAAAAATAAAACTGTAGATGGTACCTGATTTATAAAGTATTCCGTTTGTTATGAGAGTAACTAACACGTTACAAAAAAGGTCAATGGTTGTATTTTACTTGTTTCAGATAAAGACGACCTTTTGTTAAAAAGGAGTTTACATTAGACAAAAGTAGTTTATCGATGTTCAAGACAGTTAAAGTTATACATATCTTTAGCTTCTATTCAATCGTAACAAACAATTTTAAAGTAACAACAAACGCGATTTTCTCACATTTCATGACAAACAATTTTCAATTAAAAAAAGGCGAAAGAATTTTGCATTTTCATGTATAAGACATGCAAGGTAAATGGTTTATCCGTCTTAATTTTCACACGATTGTCAAGCTTGAACTTTTATATTATATAGGATGTTAGTACATATACATCAGATGTTAAGGTCTGTATTTTATATTTTTTTATTTTCTGTAAAAAATATACATGCATGATAAATGGATTGTCCATCTTCTACAGTTTTCAAGCGAGAAATTTTTGTTTGTGCTAGTGATTGTACATAACTTATATAGTCAAGTCCGGTCAGAATGGAGACGTTACATCCGGTGTCTCCTATAGATACAGTGCCACGCTATCTGCACGTTAAGAACCCTTACAACAACTCTATGAGAAGTGCGAATGTGTCCTGTTTCTGTCCTTAACATAATCTTACTGAGGTTCAAATATATCCAACCTTCTTCCCGGACAACCTTCATTACATGACTTACCTATTGTATTCATAGTTAATTTGTTCTCGTCCTGAACATGCATGAACTGTTTGCAACTGGATGTTAAGCAAGCAAAAAATTAATCAATTAATTTACATTATAGTACAGATTTTGCCATGATTTTTATTGACTTTAAAGTGTTGTGTTTTATTTATTACATAACTGTGTTTTACATTTTATTCTTTAATATTTATAAAAACTATTGGAAAAGTAATAGTTCTTTCCATCTGAACGATGGTGATATTGTTGATGTACGTAGGTTTTAACATATTCAGACGCCAACAATTTTATTTATAGTTAAATAGTAAGTATCAAATATTAATGAATTACATTGGCTTATGTAATTACTGTTAATTCAGAATAAAAAAAATAATAATTAAATATTATCGATTTTTTATATATAAAGTATGAAAAAATTGCGAAGTGATAGGTTTCATTAAAATATAACAAATGTTTACAATTTTATAGCTTATTCTTTTTCAGCATTTCCGGAAATCGCAGTTTTGTGCATCATTTAAGAAGCGTAGTAATAAATGCATGCAACAGTTTCTGAGTTTACAGTATCCATCGATAGGCATAGTGTGACGTCCATTTTCATTGAACTAGTACACATTTAGCCCGCCTCCGGGTGAGTTATTTTCTTGTTGTGTTGAGGACCCATTGGTGGCCTTCGGCTGTTTTCTGCTCTTTGGTCGGGTTGTTGTCTCTTTTACACATTCCCCATTTCCATTCTCAATTTTATATATCTTTTGCCGTCTTGTTTGGTAGAACTGTTTTTGTTTGATTTTTTCAGTTTTCTTTTCAAGATATACCACTAAAAAAATTATAAGACATCTTAAGAATTTGACCGGTATCATTTAAAAAAAAAATGAAACAAAATAATAAAAAGAACTGTTTACTTCATATTTAATTTTAATTTCATTAAAAATGAAAAAAATAAATAAATCGCTGTGATATCCAGAACAGCGCTGGGTTCACGTACGCGTTTCACCGCATCTGTTAACAATTTGGTATAGACGATCAATATTCTGTATGTCTACTCTTATTATTGACACACGATTGACAACGTTTTTCTTTGGAGTTTATGGTAGGTTTTAGCGGTATGTTCTATGGCCTAATTGGTCTGTTATATTCCAAAGGGTCAAAATCTGTGGAATTGCGGCAGTTCCGTTCTATTGATAGCGTTCGCTCTAGTAAAGTCGTTCACAATCATCACAAGTATTGCATTATCTTGAAATACAAATTGATGACCTATTCGTCTTAAAAATTGTAACTCCAGCCTCAAAATTCTCATCAGTTTAAATTATTGTTTACAAAATTAAATTCGGTTGTTCTGTTGAAACTATCACCTTTCTAATTCATCAGAGACCATCCGCCATAACTGTTATGTTCATGTCAAAATTACATAGACCCATCCATAATAGGGCGTTTATATATCTCAGTTAATACGTTCCACTCGTGCACACTACATGGACTTCGTTAACAGGGTTGTGATACTTGGAAAAAAAACTATTCCAATAGAATTATGTGAGAATTACGAGGAAGGACGAATGAAATTGACACTACATAAGCTTTATTGTCACCATTACGAATTGGTTAACAGATACGATGTGTCGTTGTTTCAACTATCTAGTGATAAGTTTACGCTATCTTTTAACTGTAGGACAATATATCGATTTCATCATTCGTAGCAGCAAAGGTGACTGGGGAATGGAAATATGGTCACTCTTGATCTTTTTCCGTCCAGCAGTAAAACCCTTGCCAAAGTGTGGCGTCCATTTGGTTGTGCGGGACGTACAAGTACGCAGCCACGTGCGAATGGGGACGTTAAATCCGATTCCTCGCGAAGAGAAAGCGTCACGCTCTCTCCAAGATTAGAACCTTTGCAACAACTCTTGGGGGTGACTTTGCAAGGCTAAATTTCTGTCCATTGTACTCTCGTTTTCAAGTGGCAGTCCATTTTTTACCTACATTCATCCCAGCCGGCCTCTATTACAGGACCTACATGTATCTATTGCATTCACTGTAAATTTGTATTCTTCTGGAACATGCATGAAATATTTGCCACAATAAATCAATCAATCATCATTCGTCAAATGTCTAAACAATATATCAAGCTCTAAATCGAATATAGAGAATTAATGCTTTGATCGCCCACTGTTGAACATTTGCCACCATCACATTCTTGAAATGTAACATACAAATGTATAAATGAAAAAAATAGCTTTTAACAAATCAAAAAACGGTGAAATTATAGACCTAATGTCATGCATGATTTGTTCTTTCCAAAAATTATAATTGTTGGATTTACAATAGTTGTTTTGTCGAAATTTTGTCGATTATTAGAAAATGTTCATCTACAGCATGTACAGTGTGTTTTGCATAGCCACAAGTAAAGATGTGGCTTTCAATATCTTATCTGTGCATTGTTGGTGGGGTTTTCCTTTAAAAGTAAAGTAAATGCTCCTAGAGTAATAAATCATTAACATAATACAAAGTTAGAAAACCTTTAATTGTTTGTTTATACAAGCTGGGTTTAAATGTAGATTGAACGTTCATCGTCTTACCTGAGTGCTTATGGATACCATATGAATTATTCACCTTTGTTCTATGTTATTCATAGTTTTTGAATTCAAAACACGGTCGCCTGGTTTGTGTAATTAATTGAAGAAATTATTTTAAGGACATGGATTATGTATCAGTATTAATCAATGCTATTGTTGTAGCACTCATGGCTGTTTACGTGTATGAAAATGAAAGAAGAATGGGCGAAATGTCAGCGAGGCATGATCAAACAGGTAATTAGAGTAAAACATTTGGAAGACAAACTATATTTGTAGTACACTAGTTTTTACGACTTCTTTAAAGGTAAGGAACTCATATATATATATATATATAAACAATAGTAGTCTGTCTTACAATTTGAAACATTGACTATACTTTTTAGGTGTTTTTACATCCTTGGCTTTCATATGTTTGAGCTTGAGCGTTCACGATTAAGGTACATCAAAACCGGCGAAATTTGTAGAGTGTTATTTTCACACGTTTGCAAACTATACAGCTATACAACGAAAAAAAAAATATCAAATACATGACTAAAATAAGGACTTGTTCATTTTGTTCATGGGCTACTGTCTTATTGTTTTACGCCCTTCTCTTGTGTTTTATTTATATTTTGTATTGTGTAACTTTTAGAACATCAACAAATCGAAGGGACAAGAAAACTTACTGACATAGAAAATCAACTACTCAAATCAAAGGAAAAAGGTTTGTTGCTATAACTATAACTAATACATTTTATATATTTTGATCTTGTCTAACACGCTGAAGTAACCAAAGCTTGTCCTACTGACAGAAGTTTACTTCAAACATATGATGTTATTATAATCTTACTGTGAAGACTTCATGTAAACATTAAATAAGACTTTTTATTTGAACATCACATATGAAGGCTATGTGTAAACCTGGCTTTTTTATAAATACAATAATATCCAAATAATGTGATTGCTAATTTGATTGATTTTATTTACTGTATATATGAGATTTAAACTACTCTACAGAAGTTGAAGATGAATAAGCTCTCTTATTTTTGTTTATAAAACCTGGGTAAATACCAATATATAGTTGTGTAAACTTAATCCTAAATAGGGGAAATTAGAGTCATAGCTATGAGCTAGTTTCTCAAGTATGGCCCAGTTAATCAATAACTGCATCAATGATCGTTTTAATTTTGAATAATTACAAAAGTCCACCAATGGAATTAAGATGTAATGATGTAAATTTGGTTGGTAATTGAATAAAAAATGTAAAATTCAAAAATAACATAAATTGAAATGTGTTTAGGTTTTTTTTAGCACAAAATCATTTTGGGTCAGTATCATATTTTTCACCGGAACCTCTGCCCTTAAACATATTTTATCCAAACGGCCAAGGGAGTTTTTGCCATCATTTGGCATCCGTCGGACGATAAATTTTACCAAGTCTTCTTCTCTGAATGACATTGGCCAATTAGAACCATAGATGACCACAAATCATCGGGTGTGATGATCCTTATTGCCAATTTACTTGAACTTTGAAGCTTACTTGAACTTTGAAGCTTAAAATAGAACATTGGGTAAAATTCAAGTATTTTCTTAAAATTCATTGATATTAATATAGAAAAATATGACGGAATAAAACATAATTTAAAACAAAAATAAGCTGCAATAATAATACACAGAATAGCAAAGACAATATCAATGTGTTTTAAGAATCCCTGCAAAATCCTTTTTTGACTAGATATTATCTAAGATCCGGTACAGTAATTTACCTCATGCAGGCAGAGAAAAGATCGAATTTCTGTTCATTTGTTTGTTGTTGTATGAAATTGTAGTATATAAATACACATATTACAATTTCGATTGTGCGATTTATATATTCTGCAACCGCACAGTGATTTATTTCCTAAAATTTGTTGAATTGTTCATTTAATTGATCACTTTTTACGGAAAGAAAGATATATACATAGAGCTTGCGAGATTAGTCACTGTAAGCATCTCGATATTTGTATTCTGTGCATAGGACAAAAGAAATGTGTCATGTGAAAATGTAAGGACCCAGTTTTGTTAATCTTGACATATTTACAACATATTTATGTTGGTTTTGTTTTAAAACCACAAAGTTATCAACTTGAATAAGTCAAAATGTAAAATATATGTTATTGTAGACCAAACTATAATATTGTTCTAAGGGATCTTTTCTTAATAGGGAGTAATACGCCGGTATAGCTGGAGCTTTGAAGATCTTTTTGTGTATTACGTAATGATGTAGATTGGGCATTAAAGTAACTGTATGTTGACATCTTTATGCAGTCAATATCAATATTTTCACCATACTTACAAAAAACATCTGTTCATTGCTTCAATTTATAATCACAGCTGGGATATTAAATCAGCATTAAAATCAATTATTTAGTCAAATTGGACAGAAGTCCATACTGTCATGCGGTTGAAATCACCGAGAAGATTGTAGTCTGCATATCTGAATGGTTTAACCACCGGGGAAATGCTTTTTTTGTGATATAAATCACATGCCCATATAGGTGTTTATTGAAAGGCTGATTCGACGTAAGAACATATTGGAGTTACTGCAGGGGGTGAACGATATTTTGTTAAATAGAAAACTCTTGGGGATGTCATTTGAAATGGATGTTATGATTTTTTTGGAAATATGCAAAAGATCCGATTAAGGGGGATATATAAGAAAGCTATAAATATCAAAAATAAAACGGAGGAACTTTATAAATTTCCTTTTAGTGTAGTATTGTAAATTTTAGACGATCAGATATCTAAGAAAGGAGTAGGCTCGGTTAGACCCCTTTTTGGCATCAACATATAGCATTTTTTACAAATTTGTTAGTATTGTAAACTTAAGCTATTTATTGGCAAGTGTAATAATTTTGTTACATTAATAAGGGATGCACATGTATCAGGTACTAGCATCATTAATGCATGCACTGACATCTTCAAAATTTTAGCAGTCGTGCTTATCTTTAAACAGTTTTTGTCTAAAATGAACTGGCCTTACTTGTGTTCATATACGTTGTATTCGGTGATAATACGTAACATATTTAACGATAGAAACTGAACATGAATGCGGCCACTTACATTTAAAACTAAAAGAACATCTGAAAAGTTACTGACGTTTAATGGCATATTTGATAGGTTTTTTTTTTATATTTATGATTGAATTTGAGCGTTTCTGGTGATAAAATCAGTCCAAATTGTTCACAGACACTAATTGAATCAACTGAAGGAGATACTAAAGAGTTTAAAAATTTTCTAAATTCTTAATTCAGACGTGTATCGAATTTTAGGTCAAAATGAGCCCTTTCCACCGGACCTTCTTCTTTGCTGGTCAGTTGTTTTCTCTGTCATATAAAAATATATTTGCTGCACGTTTCTTTTAGGGGTAACATACATCAGATGGGGTAGGACACTATGCGATGGACCAAACACTGAAACAATGTATTCAGGTAACTACTAGTACCTTGTAGGAATAACAGTGCAAACACTTAGTTCCGACTGTTCTGTCACCAAATTTAGAACGTGATATTTTTATATTCTATCATTAAATTTTATTTAATATCCCATATAACTCAATCCCACGACTTTATGCAATCACGGTGAGCATGCTACTACAAAATTACCGATGCGGTCAGACTACTAAATAATACTGTTGCGGGTAAAAAAGCAAAAAAAAAAAAAAAATGAAAGGCGAAGGATACCATAAGAAAATTCAAACCCATAAGTCGAAAATATACTGACAACGACATGGCTTAAAAAGAAAAAGACAAAAAGACAAACAACAATACACAAAACACAACATGGAAAACAAAAGACTGAGCAACAAGAAACCCGCCAAATACTTGGGATGATCTCGGGTGCTATGGAATTGTAAGCAGATCCTGCTCCACATGTGGCACCTGATGAAAGTACAAACCCGGTATTAAGTCTAATTCGATAGATCACATTCCGGAAAAAGGGGACGGGATTGTAGTATCCACAATAAGACATGTCCGTTGTCGTAATATTCAATACAACAGGTTTTACACATGTTACATATGACGTTGAGTATGCAGTCGATCTTTCAAAATGTTGAAATAAAAAATTCACATGTACTCAATAAAACAACCGGAACACTTTCTCTCCTTCACAAAACGTAAGGTATTGGAAATTAAACGACAATTTATTTGTATTTTGACCCCAAGGGTGACTGGGGAATAGAAGTATGGTCACCATTGGTCTTCCTCCGACCGGCGGTAAAACCCTCGTCAAAGTGGAGCGACCGGTCAGAATGGGGACGTTAAATCCGATGTCTCGTGTAAAGAGAGTGCCACGCTCTTTGCACGTTAAGAACCCTTGCAACAACTCTTTGAGGGGTCCGTAGGTGAACTGTTGCAAGGCTAAATTTCTGTCCCTATCCAATATACCCTCATTTCCCGTGACAGTCTAAATTTCTCCGACTTCAATCCCAGACGCCTCTATTACAGAACCTACCTATTGTATTTATTGTTAATTTGTTCTCGTCCTGAATATGCATGAAATATTTGCCACTGGACGTTAAGCAACCAACAATCAATCAATCAATATTTGTATTTTGATTTGTACCAACATGACAAATACTCAACTTAAATTATGATTTTGAATAAAACTTAATAAATCGAGATTAATCGTGTTGTTTATATATATAGTTTTAATTTATTTCTCCTTTTTGCTCCAAAATGCTGAACTTATATCTAACATAAAAATCATGTTTTGTACAGACGATTTTGCATTTGTGCTTATTACCGTACATTTCCGATGTCACAGTTAGAATCGATCGGTCAATGATGTCATTGCAACAATTGACCGCGGGTCAACAGGTGTGACTCGTTCATATTAAGGAACTCGCCATTGCTCTATTTCTTCTGAAAATGATACAAAAAAAAAAAATCATTTTTTTTTCTTTCTCAACAGGTCAAGCAGGCGGTAGTTTATACTCACAACCAGGGTCAAGTGTAAACTACTTATGTTTACCTCACAACCCAGACGTCGCACAACCGCTTAAAGCACATAGTTGGTACGCTTTTCTGTGGGGAGCAGAATATCAAATATCTGATATGAACCAACCCCAAGGAATCAGGTCTGGTATTTTTAATCATGATGTCGCTTGTGCAGCATGCCTTGCAAAAGGAAAAATATCATCAATCATGATACCAGGTAAAATTTTTAAACACAAATGGTCGTTTTAAACATCCTGAATACTTCCTAGTTGATACGATATTCCAGTGCTTGCATTTTCTATCATGATTGAAGTGGTGAAGTTGAAATAATCCCTTTGACAATTTTACGGATGCTATCAGGAGTAGGTTGACCGTTTTAGAATATATGTTTCTGAGAAGATGACAGTTATGGTCCAATTGTTCAAACCACAATCCCGTACTCCTCTCCTCAAATATGACCTACTGTATTAGACTTATCACAAAGTTTGTACCACAGAAGAAACAAGACGGTGGCATTATGTGGAGCAGAATATGCTTACCCTTCCGGAGGACCAGAGATCATACACAGTTTTGGCTGTTGCTCAGTCTTTAGTTTTCTATGTGGTGTTTGTTTTCTTGCCATGGCATTGTCCGTTTGTTTTCGACTTTGCAATTTTCTACTGAAAAGCTAACAGACAAAAACAATAATTTAGAAAACACAAAATTTAAGAAAAACATAATTTTTTCAAGGACTTGTGTGCCTTATATCTTACCCTCTTATTAATTTCAATCATATATACATTATTGAATGGTTCTGCATCTCATTTTGATTTTTTTAAAGTGAGATACTGATAACCTTCTTGATTTTTCTATTGTCCTGTGGTGACAGAAAGAAATAACATATACAGGCAGTTTTGGTTTTTATGCTCAAAGTTTTATTATAAAAAAAGGTTGCAGTAACCGCAATATTTTATTCGAAGAGACTAGATCCGCGTGTTTCTCTATTTATTACGCATATTCATGGCGAGACGGGTTGTGGATTGACAGAAAAAAAAACTGTTTGCCGTCGACCCTTTTTTGGTTGAAGTGGGTTGTTTTAAACGTGTCTACAATCGATATTCAAGATAAAATATGCCACTTGACGTTCTGTCTTTCTATACACATTTCACGTAGTCTCTCTCCGTGCACTTAATAAGCTCTAAATATTTGTCATTTAGGGTAGTGTAAACGTTTACAACCATTCAATCAACTAAAATTATTTCTGGAAAAGGGGAAAGAGTTCACTTTATGTTTTAACAAATGTTTTCTTTTATACTATATTAAATTATTAGTATATACATATTTTGTCACAAATACGATTCTTTCTTTATCAGTTATTATTACTCCACTTAAACTACATGTCAAGGTGAAAGCAAACGTGACAGTTTGATATACATGTTCATAGTATAAGATTGTGCAATAAACCCTCAAGAATTTCCGGGGAAGGAATATTCAATTACATATACAAAGCTCGGTTCATAATTACTTATTTTCTGTGTCATACCAATCATATTTCATCACATCCTTCATCTTACACATGCAGTAAATCTGAAACGACAATCATGTCCAGTCTGACTGAAATACAACTCACTACATAAAACACCTTATTTACTTTAATAATTATCTTCCACTGAATGAAACATAAATTGTAATACAAGTAGGATATATAGTACGCTATAAAAGCAGGTTTAACTCAACATGATTCTCTGGGATTGGATACACCAAGACAGGATTTAAGCCAGTTGCATTTCTTTCGTTCTGTTGTTTGATATAGTCGAGCGTCTGGTTTTGTCAGTTTTTAAAAACCTTCTTTTTTATTTACCTTAGAGTTAGGTATATTTTTGTTAACACTTTTTTATAACACATGGCATCTATAGATAATATTTAATTATCATCAAATTCTAGATTAAAGTATAATTTGAAATATGAAGATTTTGATTTCTAAGAGGGGTCGAAAAAAGGGTTTGTGTATAGTTGGGATCATCGGAATGCTTCAATAGAAAATCTGATGTCTAAATAATTGACTTTTTATATTTCCCGTAAAAGATTTTCGGAAAAACATGGTCTTCGGTTGATTTTTTTATTATTCCTTGAGCCAAACTTATTTTTAACAGATATTTACTTAGTAAACTTCATAACCTGTTTTCTGTGTCTCTTCATTTATATTTAAGTCATCCTTCATCTACAATCTATATACTCGTTTAGGTTTATCTCAATTTATATGCAGTTCATGAATCACTGTTCGCAGTACCTATCTGACATGGATAAATGGTGAACTAATCCATCTGATCAAAAAGTGTATCATCACTAAAAGTTTGCTACTAGGTTATTATTTGAATCATCTTCGTCAGTTAGATTTGTGAAACCTTCAGGGCAAAGGTTCTTAAATGTAAACACATAAGTTAGTTGTTGTAATCAATCAATGACAGGACAAACTCAAGCTGTTTCGGTTTTGACTATATCTTATTCGTAGATACTAGTATGTATTGTATTGTATTGTTTAAATGCATGCTTTATGAATATTTTACTCCTTAAAATCGTGCATAGAAGAAGACTTTTAGACGTTTTATTAGATTTCTTTTGCTCTGAGTTAGCGAAAAATCCATAATATGTATTATGTTATTTTTTTGTTAGATTTTTTGTTCTTAGTATTGATCGGATGAGTTAATCTCTTTTTAACTGATTCGTGTAAATTGTTGTCCCTTATTTGTACTGTTACATCACTGTCCCATGTTAGGGCAGGATTTGGCGTCAGCAAACATGTTTAACCGTGCCATATTATGCATATGCCTGTCACAAGTTAACCTGTCATTCATGGGTTACCATTTATTGCTGAATATCTTATCTATTGTTGTTTTACAATTTACATTTCAGGACCTCTATCACATGTTCCATGTATAGCTTGATATTCGGCATGGATATTGCTCATTATTGAAGGCCGTTCGGTTACCTATATTTGTTAACCTCTATGTTATGTTGGTCTCTTGTGGACACGTTTTATTGCAAATCATATCACTTTTTATATTTATTAGTTTGATTTAATTAGCATGTCTTTACCTCATCATATTCAAGCAAATAGAATATGTTCAAACTATAACCAAAAGGTCGAAACTATCCATGTCATTGTACAAATATTTCAGGATGGAAAACTTGTAATAATGGATGGACAAAAGAATATGATGGAATTTTAATGGCTGGACATCCAACTCATGCTGCTGCATCAGAATACGCATGCGTTGATAGGGGAACTGAAACTATAGCTGGTGGATCTAAAGACGAAAATGGAATTTTATTTTATCCCGTATTAACAGTTTGTGGATCATTGAAATGCCCCCCGTATACAGCACACACAGATGTTCCATGTGTCGTTTGTTCAAAATAGCAAAGGCAAGAATTGCATAGATTCAATGTTGTAATCCAAGTTTGTGAAAAACATTCAAATCAAGAACCCTTTAATGTTATGAGACAGCATGAGACAACAATCAGCAAATAATTCAACATTTGACCAGTCGTTTTATTTTACATATATACACTGATCAAGGTTACTTATCTTTAAAATCCCAAGGCGCTTTCACCCAACAATTTAATAATATAGTGTTTCACAGATTCACACTTTTAATTGAATACATACCTCAGTCTGAACTGTTTTTTAAAGTAAATCATAAGGCATTTTCTATTTTCATGCTCTTGTATGTGTAAGAAAACAAGATTAATTACTAGGAGACACTTTATAAACTTTACATACATGTATTAAGCCGATCATGTGAAGTTCAAGTTTGGAATAATTCCACAGAGGTTGTAGCTTTCTACCCGATGAGAATGCCTAAAATAAATGCGAATAGACGCTAGATACACAGACAATTTCCAAGACATTGCAGTTAAAACGTAGAATAGTAGTATATTTAAATATTTTATGACACAAGTGGTGAAAAGTGGTCGTTAGTTGCAGTATTAGTTCTACTTAGTCAGTTTTCAATTCAATTCATTATTATCATATTTGTAACAACCATGATATAAATCTTTTACTGATACTCATAAAAATGAACTGATGTGACAGTGGTGTATGGCCCTAACTACCAAAACCGTTGTGCATAGTTGATTATAAGTATAGGACTTCGAGATAGTGTTTGAAGA
Source organism: Mytilus coruscus (assembly GCA_017311375.1). Lineage (NCBI taxonomy): Eukaryota > Metazoa > Mollusca > Bivalvia > Mytilida > Mytilidae > Mytilus > Mytilus coruscus. The sequence goes on from CM029605.1 coordinate 73,446,950, forward strand.
CATACAGGTACATACAAGACGCTGTTAACTCGATGCATTCATCTAGAGTCAATGAAAGATTTCTTCAAAAAATATCCTGTTTCGAAAAAAAAAACACATTAATATTGGTCCTCTACAGCTTTCCATAATTACAAAAACATGTATTGGTTGGATATTTACAAGTCACAACAATCTAATGCAACTTTAAGTAATTAAAATTCGAACAAGGAAGTCGGGTTAAATATATTGACTTTGAACTAATCGTTCCATTGAATTTCATCATAACTTGAATACAAAAGTGAGTTGATATACATTGTTAATCTAGCATGTACCTATCGTTTTTCACTCACTAAGTCCTCCTTAAATACAAAGGTGAATTGTTTTACATTGTAAATCTATCATGTACCTACATATATCAATGTCACCCCGGTGTCGGTGGAGATCGTATTGCTCAGTATTTAGTTTTCTATGTTCTGTTTTGTATTCTGTTGTTTGTCTTTTTGTCAATGAGACAACTATCCACATAAGTTCAAATAAAGTGGATGTAAGCAATTATAGGCAACTATACAGCCTCCAACAATGAGAAAACCCCATGCCGTATAGTCGGCTTACTTTCGATGTATGAGTTTGAATACCATGTGATATCGTTCGCCTCTCTTTTATATCAAGACATTTTTTACGTTGGTAGTACGGAGTGAACTTTACGTATAAATATATGTCACGTATCTTCTATCGGAATGTATTCTAAAAGAAATTTGTGATGTAAATATTTCGTTTTGATATTATCAAATTACTGGTAAGTCAAATTTATGATAAATGATTATAAAGAATATAATACATTTGTAATATTGACTCTCTTATATTTTCTTATTTCTTGTCGCAATTTTTGTTGTTTTTTTTAATGTGAATGCAATATTTGTCTTTTTTGCCATATAATTCTAGCTTGATTAGAATCCTACTAATACAAAAAAAAAAAAACAACAACATCTTAGCCGAGTTGATATTTGTGCATGACACAGGCAGTTTTTATCAATAACATCCAATATAAGAGTATTCAATATATCGGTTATACAGGATAACGAAATTGTATCGCGGTGCTCTTTACATAAAATAAAAGGAGGAAGAGGAATTAAAAGATATGAGAAAAAATTTTTAATCAACGATTAGAATAATTGTATACTGACGACGTTGCTGTTTATTTAAAAATAAAACGATGAAGAGGAATTAGAACGTATGAGAAAAGTTTATATCACAAATAATAAATAATTCTTTCTTGGCATGCTCGATGCTCATTTTATGTCACAGATGATAGCGAATATGTTCGTAATGTTTTAATTACAATCCCGTCCGCTTTTAAAGAATGTGACCTACCGAATTAGACTTGTCACCGAGTTTGTACTTACATGAGCAACACGACGGGTGCCACATGTTGATCAGGATCTGCTTACTCTTCCGGAGCACATGAAACTTTATAAACAAGTTTTCATCATGGAAACATTTCACCCCTACAGGAAAATATGTTGTTCAAGTTGTTTACTATTACATATGAACATGATGAATAAAGATGTCATTAAACGAATTGTTCTTGATTAAAAATGTATTAATCAATATTTATTTACCTTAAGAAACTGACCGTGCAAGACCCTCGTGGGTAGCCAACGTCGTTAAAAACCACTCATCATAAACTAACTACATCAAATAAATTTGAAAATCGCGAAATTAAATCGCCGCGAAGTGGGCTAGAATAGTGGAGTGACCAAGCCAACAAATTTTCAACTTTAATGTACCACCCTACCTGCAGGCTAAATTTAGATTTTTCGTTTAGAGATATGTTTAAACTTTAATTTTTGCCTGGTCGTAGAGTCGAAAAATGGTGCAATTTTTTTTTAAATTTGAGGTCAAAGTTCGGTAATTGAGATTTTCATTAGTGTTAAAAAATTTCACGAGGGGTGATAAATATAGTCAGAAAATAATCTTTAAATTGTGAAATAGGCAAGAATTTACTCTTTTAAATGAAAGAGTAAAGAATAGCAATACATTTTCGAATCATTTCTAAATACATGTAATCACCAAATGCCCATTTTTAGGGAAATTCAGGTGGGCAACAAGAAATAGGCAGAGACGAAACAGGAAATTGCTTTCAATTGATATTTTTTACATTACATGTACATTTAGAGATATATTTCTCAACTTAACGGTTTGATAAAAAGAATCGAATATAATTTTGTTTCTGTTTAATTATATACCGGTTGCCAGCGGCAAATATTTCACTAGGTAACTGAATTAAATCGTTTAAATGAAGTACTGTTGGTTAGCTTATATTTTCCTGAAATGAACATTGAGATTGTATGAGTAGGCATTACATGCAAACTGACAATCTTGAGAAGAAACCTCCCATGGACTGACAATGAGGTCGTTCAGAAAAGGAACAGAATTTCCTCAATGATAGTTGCAGTAATCTGCATAATATTTATGATATCCGAGACACCGCATATTATAACCGTTTTACTGGTTGTTCTGGGTTTTTATAAATGGGCAGTGTATGATGTAGTCAGACTATACGAAGACCTCTTTTTGATTAGTGGGTTTTCTTTGAACTTTGTCGTTTATATTGTAATGAGTAAGCAACTCCGACAGAAAGTTTGGTTTAGCATTCTACAAATGATGAGATGTTGGAAAACGAATGAATATAAAGTTTGAAAGTTAAATTATGCCTCCATGTTTCCGTTCTAAATTATCCTCTAATTTGTAAAATATAAAATTCCACTATAATATTCCATAATGAGGTGTTAAGCAACTATATGTCACCGATACTGTTTTCTTTCAAATTTCTTTCAATATTATAATGTTTGGTTTATTGTGCAATGCAAATGAAGTTGGATTTGCAAAGATCGAGATGGTTCACATATTTAATATTATAGTTCATGTCTCTGACATTAACAATTTCTGTAAAAATTCAAGCCTTAAATATTTCATTTGTGTAACTGAAATTATAGATAGAAAATGGATGAAAATAATCCGCATACAAACACTTGTATATAGATATAAGAAGATGTGGTATGAGTGCCAATGAGACAACTCTCCATCCAAGTCAAAATTTATAAATGTAAACCATTAAAGGTCAAAGTACGGTCTTCAACACGGAGCCTAGGCTCACACCGAACAGTAATCTATAAAGGGCCCCAAAATTACTAGTGTAAAACCATTCAAACGGGAAAACCAACGGTCTAATCTACATAAAACGAGAAACGAGAAACACTTATGAACCACATCAACAAACGACAACTACTGAACATCAGATTCCTGACTTAGGACAGGTGCAAACAAATGCAGCGGGTTTAAACGTTCTAATGGTACCAAACCTTCACCCTTTTTCTGAAACAAAAGTGTAACATCACAACATAGAAAGACACACTATAAAATATCACCTGCAATAGCTTAACTCAATCAAAGGACATAGTAACACCATTGAACATACACTGAACAAATAAATTTGACCTATGATACAATGTAAATTCAAAATAAATAAACTAAGGGAAGAATAATAAAAGTAACATGTTATATCGGTATGAAATGTTAAACAATTTAAGAAAAACAATATGCTCGAACAAAAATATCAGCCATTTGCAATAACTTTAAACACAGGTAAATAAAATAATTTTGTTGTTAGGTATACGTATACAGTTACAATAGAGAAAGGAAATATTTTAACAAAATAAATAATTTTGATGTTCATAGTACGAAGTGGAAATTTATATTAGTACCAAACACTTATCAAAGCTGGTATATAGACCAGATATAACCCTGAATAACATTAAATAACAAAAAGCATTACAATTAGTATCAACAGGTCAAATAAACAAGAAAGTACGATTTGAGAGTACTCGCAGTTACTGACAGCTAGTTAAAAGCCAAAACAATTAATAATAAAAATCATGCATCAGAGACTAAAATCAACTAAAACACATCCCAGGGATTTAGTATTTTAACGTCATGGACAGTCAAAGAAGACATGACTAGTGCAATGTCAAAATAAATGTATCGACAGACAGTAGGATAGTTAGGAGTTTAACCTCTTTATAGATCAAAATGAACATGGTGTGTCTTTAAACATCCCGTTTGAAAAGAATACAAATTTAGTGATGTTTTAATTTGCTGATGACAAAATCGATATTAGTGCCAATGTAAACTATATTCAAAGATCTAATTACAACATTGGTAAGATAACCTGAACTAATAAGTTAATTTAAAGGTTCGATGAGTTTACACGGATCATATAGTGGTTTCCGCGCTTTAAGTACAATATTACCGTAAAATTTAGGATGTGAAATACCGTTTTTAATCAGTTTTCTACAGGTACAGCCAAATTTACCAATCAAATCTTTGTATCTATGAAAGAACTTAGCAAACGTTTTACGTAATTTATGGCAACGAAATCCCTGACTTAATAATTTACTAGTGATGCATTGATTACGTTCGTTAAAATCTATGACATCACTACACACACGGGCATAACGAACGAGTTGGGATATATACACACCGTATGATGGAGCCAATGGAACATCGCCGTCTAAAAAGGAAAATTAACAATAGGGAATGAAAATCGTCTCTTTTGTCGTAAATTTTCGTATGGAGTTTTCCTTTAGAGATTGAAATGTCCAAGTCCAGAAAAGGACAACTACTGCTGTTTATGTTAGATTTAGTTAAAATAAGTTCTATTGGGTAAATTTCGGTAGTATATTTAGAGAACTCTGGATTATTTAACGACAAAATATCATATATACATTTAACACTATTGACGGTAATGCGGTTAAAATGTCGAATATGTTTTTTTAAGGCAGGAGTCGAATATTGTTTTTGATGCTTTAATCGGATGTATAATATATTATTGTATAATATTATAATGTGACACTGTAATAAAATTTTAACTAACTACTTATTACTGTTATATATGGGGTCTCGGTTGCCGAATGGTCTAGGTAGTCGTAATACTGTATCACTAGCTTGTGAACACATGTTGTTAGACCGAAACCCGCACGTGGTACGAAGGTGCGCTCGACTCAAATCTTAATTGGGTTTGCCTTACCTATCAAGATTTCCTTCATAAAGAGTTGCTGCTAAGGAAGCTATTAAGCAAAGAGTTCCATGTGGTCCGGTATAAATCATCCGTTCAAAATATTACGGACGGCCTCACGAGTTGCTTAACTGGCATAAAAATATGTCAGAAATATGACAGTTGTTTTCCATTAGTTTGATGTTTTTAACTTTTCGTTTTGAATTTTCCTTGGAGATATGCTTTTTGATAATTAACTTTGTTGGATAATGTAATAAAGTATTGACAATCCAATTAGAAACTCAAAATATACTCCCACGACACTTACCAGAAAAATCTTAAACAATGACATGTTTGTTCTATGTTCCTTGTGAATATCAACAACAAATGAAAACTAGACCTTTCTTCAATGTACTACATTCCGAAACTACATTCGCATCCTTGCAAGCAACGTTTTATTGATCATGTTGATGGTGTTTGCAAAGAGCTCGGAACATATTTTTCAGCATATAAACATAAATTCGATCAGCAATACGAAAGCCGGGATTCAGATTTAGTATGAACTTTCTATTGTAGATGCCGTCCGAACTTGACGTTGAACTTAAAATTCCAAAGATCAGTTCAAGTACCTACAATCTAAGTAACTTTCATATTTAACTTGTACATCCCGCACTGCCAAACGAACGACTCACTTTGGTTGATTGATTATTGGTTGCTTAACGTTCAGTGGCAAATAGTTCATGCATGTTCAGGACGAGAACAAATTAACAATAAATGCAATAGGTAGGTCCGGTAATAGAAGTCAACTTGGTTGCAGGTCGGGAAAATTTGGACTGCCATACGATAATGAGGGTATATTGGATAGGGATAGAAATTTTCCTTGCAACAGGCCACCTACGGACCCCTTATAAAGTTCTTAACGTGCAGAGCGTGGTACTCTTTCTAAACATTGGATTTAAGTCTCCATTCTGACTGGACGTGCCTGCGTATTTGTACATCCCGCACAGCCAAACGGAGTCCCTATTTTGACAAGGGTGACCATATTTCCATTCCCAAGTCAACCTTGGGGATAACTCCTGTAAAGAGTGTACTAACTATATCTGCAAAATTTGACTTGTTTGTACTACTTGTAAATATTTTTTGTTATTAAAGTTTCTATCGATCCTTTATAGTTTTTAAGATATAAGGAAAAATACCACAGATTGGTAAATATCGTTATTATAGAGCAGGACTCGACTAACGATTTTGATCCGGTGACATATTTATCAGTTATCTTGTCTTGCTGATCATTTTGCTTTTCAAAGTGTCTTTCATCTAATATAGTGTTCAAGATAATAGGCAAAACACTAACCATTAGTAAAATTGTCATTAAAATGCAAGAGCTTCAATAATGAGTCGACTGACTATTTCAGGCCTGCAGACGTATTAGTAGTGTTTTCTTGCTGATCGTTTTAGCTATTTAAAGTGCCTATCTATCTATTTAATTTTCAAGATAAATGGAAAATCACTAAAATTGGTAAAAATCTTCAATAAAGAGCAATAACTCCAATAACGCCATTAGTATCAAAATAAGGAGACGATTGCCAATGAGACAACTTTTACCAAAGTTCATAAATCTTGTCTGGCAAATCATTTTATTTAAGTAAGACTTTTATCTATCAATAGTAGTGTGAAAGATAGCGTTTTTAGCGTTTTATTGCTGTTCTCAATCTCAAGTCACAATTAAGCCTTCAACAAGGAGATAAAATAATTCTCATCTCACTGCAAGTTTAAAGATTCTTTTGATAATGATGTAGTTTTTTTACACTAAGTTAATTGCTTCCATGCCGCAGGACATATGTTTTTTTATCGTTTATAAACTAGGTTGTGTCTTGTTATGTATAAAACCTGATCAATACAAAATATCCAACACTTCAGTATAAAACCGGATTGCCGACAGACAAACGAATGTAAATGCAATATAACAGGCATTTAAACTTTTGATGAATCGACAATTTTATTTAAACTACTTGTGATGATAAAAGATATTTAAACATTTTGTTTGACTACACACTCTAGATTTAAATATAGAATTAGTGTTCACCGTCATACCTGATTACTTATGAATTCCGTATGAATTAACCTTCTTTGTTCAATGTTATTTGTAGTTTAAAACAACGCAAATACGACTGTTCGTCCTATATATCGACTTTAACCGCATTTTACTGACAAACAATTTAAAAGAAATGAGCTATGTATCAGTATTTATTAATGCTATTGTTGTAGCACTGAAGGCTATGTACGTGTATGAATATGAACGAAGAATGGGAGAAATATCAGCTAACCATAATCGAACAGGTAATGAGAAGTAAAACAGTTCTCGAAAAACAATATAAATTTTACGACTTCTTGATGATAAATAAAACATACACAGTGATCCACAGAATAATTTTCTTAATTAAACTCATAAAATACCACGTCAAGATTAAATGCTTCATTCTGTTTAAAAATATTACGCTATAATCACTCATCGATTTATGAATGAAATATTGCTGTCACTATAATAGCATGCATAGTAACATGTAACTATCGACATACAGGTAACTACTTTTAACAAGACACTAACATTACATATACTGAACTGAAATTAGACAAACACAGACAATACAGTAAACTAAAATACACTAAACACACTAATCAAACCATTTATATTTCCTGTTATACTGACATCATCGGATGATTTAATGGTATATCAAGATATGATGGTCCTGTACAAAACATAGATATAACCAACATAAGTATATCTGCATATCATTTACAGACAATATGTACTATGCTTTTGTAGACGAAACGCACTTCTGATGTGCAAAATTATTTTCAAGCCTGGTATCTTTGAGTTTATTATGAACCAATTGACTCAAAAATCTTAAAGTTTTTTGTGCATTACGTAATGATTTGTATTTGCCATAGATTATGTTAACCTCTAGATGTCGTTTTGTAACTTGTGTCCCTGGATTCCTTTCCATCCTACACGTCTTTTAATTCATAATATTTTGCAATAAATCTAACTGCCCGTTAAAAACCTGGATTGGCTGCAAGAAAAATGTCTGAATAGAACTGAATTCACTTCAAGAAGTATCTGAAAAATTTACATGAAACTCTTAACTTGTTTTCGTTTCGTTTTGTGTACATAAAACTCGTCAGTAGCGCTCGAATTAAAACATTTGGTAACGTCAAATGAAATACGAAAGGATAAATCTATCAGTAGTAACTGCATTTAAGTTTTAAACGTTCATTTTGATCTTGGCATCATTTGAAAAGTCTGAAACGAAAACAAGTTAAGAGTTTCGTGTATTTTCAGATTCTTCTTGAAGTGAGTTCAGTTCTATTCAGACATTTTTCTTGCAGCCAATCCAGTTGTGTTCAGTACTTTTTCATACATTTAAGTAAGCTGTTAATTTGTTTATGTAACTAACAGCTGACGAAATGTCTGAACATACCCGTAGACAATAGATCGTAAATGATTGTAAGAATATTATTTGAAAAGTTCTGAATTTACCGCAGTGGAGTTCTATTTTAGTTCAAGATGAACGTTTCAAGTCAAAAAATGTTTATTAGTGCATATATCGAAGCTTTGATGAAATGATTATTAATGAATGAAAGTAGTATTTTTATGAAGAGTAGATATATACTAAAACACAAGAGCCCAAGAAGAGTTAATTTGTATGTAAACATAACACATATAAAGGTTAAATAAAGTTTCTGAAGATTTTAAAGACAAATTTATAATTATATAGCTGATGGCTTTGAAAGGAGATGGGACACTATCTTGTAAGCTTCATATTTTGTTTTATGGTCTGTATGTGTCGACTCCTTTACCTTCCCTTTAATTTGTTTCCGGTCATTTTGCCAAGTTTGACAATATAAGAATACTTAACACGTGTTCTTGGGGTCTTGGAGAAAGAGTAAATAAATTGGATATCCGAGGAGCTTTTATCTAAACACATGAAAGTGGATCCAATACTTTTAACTGAACAGAAACAAATGCATCTGCCAAGTATGATAAATCAAGTGGTTACTTTATTGAATTTTTTATTGATCTTTTAAGAATTATTGCATTTTCGTCACTTAATTATTGGATAAAACATTTGTTTTTGGCTAACGTCAGGTGACAAGAAATTTATGTAAAGGGAAAGCCAAAGGGATACGTTTCTATAGCATTGTTTTTAATGACGGATCGGAGAAGGTCAGAAATGACGATATTCTATAAACCATAATTATCCGATGTTTTTGAATTTCAGCATAATTCAAAAGGACATGATTCAGAGGATAGTAAAATACTACGAGGATATAAATAGAAAAAAAAAAAACAAATCAAAAGAAAACGATGCAAAATTGAATTTATTCACTTCGTTATAATGTTTGTTATAACGATTGTAAAAGTATAGTATATTTTAGTTCTCGCGTTGGAAAGGAAACTATTAACCACAGCAGATGAAATTAAAGACATAAAGCAAATATTATCAACAAAAGCAGGAATAGAGAAATTTGCAGGAATAGAAAATCATCAACTCAAATCGCAGGAAAAGGTTTGGAGCTTTTATCTAGAAAGGTCGGATATATCATGTATATTTTGGGTAATCATTTCCTTGTGACATAATCGAAGAAAGTTAGAGATTTTAATTTCCGGAAAATTCAGTCTTTGTGGAAATACAATTTTTCAAAGCAAACTGGTTTTATAATTATTCATATGATTTGAAGTCAATATCCATATTTTCACCAAAACTAATATAAAACAACCGCTCCTATCTTCAAATGTTTATCCTTGCAGGGTCTCAGACAAGAATTAAAAAAATGAATTACTTAGCCAAGCCAAAAGAAGAGATTTCAGTCGTACACTTTTTCTAAATAAGCGGAATTTGATGAACATTTAAATATATACTTTGCTTTCCATCCAATTATATATTTTTGACGATCTGCGATTTGTTGAGAAGTCTTAAATCTTTACAGACCAGGTTTTCTAGCTCTGGAATAGTGTGCTATTTTTGTTTTTGTTTTGTTTTTTGTTCACCTGAGCATTTTATCGTTTCTGCCATATCATCTGAAATATGTCTTGAAGAGCTGTATGCTTAGTATCATATTATACAAGACCGCACCATCGGTCAAACTCTCTTGAAATCTTCAAACTCACTTGTCGTCATAATAATCTGTTTTATGGTGGCATTTGACTTTGATGACCAAGAAAAGACCTAATAATATAAATAAAATAGTGAAATTAAATGTGAACAATTGTGAAAATTGTTTGCTAGTTAGTTTTCTTAAAGGTTTCAATTTTTCTATGAAGTCTAAATGCATTTTTCGTCAATTGTTGATTGATAGGCAATTGTTTTTTTAACCTAACGTCAGGTGACAAATATTTCAATTACTACTCCCAAACTGTATCATAATACTCAAACACTAGACTTGCCCATGTTGTCATGCTGTTACAGTCTTTGAGATTGTGATTCAAATATTTGAATTGTTGGTTCACTTGGGAAATGGATTCTTTGGGATATTACTGCCATGCCCATTTATGTGTAAATAGAATGACTGTTTCGACCCAACAACATATTGGATATATGAGAGCTACTGCCAGATAGGACGATGTTTCTTGAATAGAAGTTATGAACTCTTTAGAATTACTAGACGAGTGAAATTAACCATAAAATTTCATTTTAATACACCCACCTAACATACGGCTAAATCATATTTAATTCGAAAGCACATCATCTGTACTATCTGTTTTGCCCGGTCGTCAAATATTCGTATGGTGCAGTTTCTGCAAATCACGCTTTAAGATCAAGGACAGACAATTTCTAATTTTATAAGATGTTAGCATTTTGCATATTCTGCCTTCTGAATAATAATATTTTGTATGGAAATATGAAAATCTGTTAGAACAGATGTTGATAGTTATTTATCTAAAGCATTGTGAGATATATATGTCGAATTTTTAATAAATAGCGCCGTTTTCCAGAAATTCCAGTGAAATGATAATAATGCTTGAAACCAATAATTTTGTCTGTGATTCAATTGTTATTCACCATAAAACCAAATAACATATTTTATTCAGTGCTAAGGATTTTTGACATCATAAAATTACTGCAATTACGCTTTTGTTAATTAAACAGCCAATTATTACAACCCATGCAGTTGCCGAAATACCGCCATCTGAAAAATAACGCCTTTTAGCTGTTCTATGTTAAAACCAATTGTATGTATTCAATATTAGGTTGAACAAACTTAAAATTGCAAAAGGTTAAAGGATATAGTACACCGGAAATTTATACTTTATGGGAAGGTTTGGAAACGAGACTTTGATATTTCAATATTTATATGTTTTCTTGGTTGCTTATACTGCACGTTGCATTGACTAAGGAAGTGAAAGCTGAAATGTTCTTCATCCCTGGCCGAAGTATTTAATCCTATCACACTACGTTATTTCTTGTAAATAAATTGAGACATGTTGCAATTATATTTACTAGCATTAATTTTTATTTGGATTTGCATATCGCAATAACAATACTAACACTTCCTGAATAGTTAACATATTAGTAAATTGTAATATAAAGATTACTGATTGATTGTTGGTGTTGAACGTATATTCAGCACTATTTGCTTCTCAAGTATTTTCGGCGATCGTTTTTATTGGTTGATGCCCATGGACATGATGGAGTGCCCAAGGAACCACCGACCTTCGTCAGGACAACTGGCAATCCCCGTCAACAATATATTAGTTATATTTATTAGTTATATTTATTGGTATCAAGGACGAAATTACTGTGTAGGTGTCACAACAAAAATCTACCAATCAGCATCAATAGTCTTTTGTAAAAGTAGACAACCTCTTACCAAACAAAGCAGTTTTGATATTAATGTTTACTTCAGCTACATGTTATAAATAAATTTGCTAAATAGAAACTGAAATATAAATGCATTTGAACCACTTTTATTTCAAATTTAATTGGCCATGGTTATGCATTAAAATTTCAATGTAGATGTGCCACATAATATTTTCATTTAAGTCATTCAGAAAAACAGAGCGCTATTTTAGTAGATCATCTGTCAAGCATTGATTGAACATTTGCATATTAATGTAGTACATGTACCTTAAGAATATATGGTTAAAATGAAGTTATTTTATTCTAAAATATTTATACAATTGTGAGAAATGAAAATTGTGGTTGAATTTATCCAGTTTTTTAATTGGTTTTATGTCATCTAAACTCAAATTATTTTTGTGGATATTTATTTTGCACTAAGCCCTCTATTGTTGATCCGACAGCGACTTTTGGTGATTTTCTCACTTTATTTTCATATGTTTTTCGTTTGGGTTTCTAATGGTGCAAAGATCTCACAACAATAATAAGTGATATTAGTTGACTTAAATCTACCAAGCAACGTAGGAGGAATATTGCTCATTTCAAATTTGTTTTAGACTAACAGATGGATATATGAATGTAAAGAACAAAGAAAAAGGACGCAGGGACAAGATGATTCCTACATTTCCGCTATATTATATAAAGAGAGAGAGAGAGAAGAACGAGGTTTATGACAATTGTTTCCCATTCGTTTGATGTGTTTGAGGTTTTGGTTTTGTCATTTGATAAGGAACTTTCCGTTTTGAATTTTCCTTGGAGTTCGGTATTTTTGATGTTTTACTTTTTTTATATCTTGCATCGATATCTGAGTTTTAAGTTCTGTTGTCATTTATTCGCTCAGCTTTGAACCATCTGGTTTTCTTTTCTTTGGTTGAAAGAAGGAAGAAAATAACAAGGAGGCAGTCTCAAACCATAGTCAAAGAAAACAGATGACAGCATGACCAAGGCGAAACAGTAGGATAGACAAACAGCACTCCTTAAAACAACTTCACCGAAATGTGCGAACACTACGGTGGTGATCGCAGTTGCTCAAGAAGAGTATTCAATCTTCCACAATATTAATTTTCAGATATATTTGATAAAACAACTAATAAAGTATATAACAATGGGCTAATATTAAAAGGAATTCGCTGGATTTGTTATTGAAAAGTGCATGGTACAAATAGAATTCCTTCGAATATTGGACGAAAATAAACTTCGTGACATGTCTTTTGACATCGTACAACTAATTTTACTAAATATACCATGTTTGTTTCTTCAAGTACTTCCCTTACCCTTTTTCAAATATGGTAAATCATTTTTGCCGATATTAACAATATTATATAGCCAAAAAAAAGCAAAATGATCCGTATTTGCACATTGTGTTTTTTAGGGCAACTGCAAAAGCTTCATTAGAAGGCTGCATCATGACCTATATTATATAAATTGCAGTTTAAAATGATGAAAAAATTCCCTTGGCCTATAAACGATAAATCTTTTCTATTTTTAACATACAAATATTGAAGCCTCAGGAAACATTTAGCTTTTATTGCAATTTTATCATTTTTGGAAGTTTTTTTCAAGAAATGCAATTTTCTGTAAATATTGCGCAAGAAACATTTTAGTTTGCATTTGATTTGGAATTATGATATGTTTTTATAAGGTTCAGATAATTTTTACAAAAAAGTACCAGAAAAGGGCATTTTGTTTCATTCTAGCAAAATTTAGGAATGTTCAGTTTTGACCTTTGACCTTGATATAACGAGAATTGCACTGTACGAATTATTGACGACCGGGCAAAACAGAAAGTACGATTAATAAGCTTTCGAATGATATATAATATAGCCGTATGTAAGGTAGGTGCATTAAAGTCGCTAACTAAGCGTCTTTTTGAAAACTGTCACTCGTCTATACTGCAAAAAGAAGAATATTGAGATTATTATCATTAAAATATCAATAAACTCATCAGAGATACCAGGATTGAAATTTTGTAAAACAGACGCGCGTTTCGTCTACAAAAGACTCATCAGTGACGCTCGTGTCAAAAAAGATTAAAAAAAATTCAAATAAAATCAGATCAAATTTTAAAAAAAAGGAACGAAAACATTGTTCTTTTTACAATAGTGTGGTATCGTAAATTGTATATTATCCGATACCTATTAAATTTGTTGTTTAGATGTTACATAAATAAATACATCTGTTTCAAGTTTCTTGGTTTTATTTTAGGGGTGACATATATCAGATGGGGTAAGACACAATGCGATGGATCCAACACTGAAACAATATATTCAGGTAACTTACTAATACATGCTATTATAGTAATCCTAGTTGCGTAGTTACGTAGTTCCAAATGTTCTTGTCACGAAATATTTAACGTGATATTTTCATTAACCATCACTGGGTCTGTAGTTAGTTTAATGCTGTTATTGGGTTACTGTCTTGTTTAATTCTACCCAAAATAGATGTTTACTTGCGTTCTATATTATCTCGTTCTGAACAAGGAAAATATTCTTATTGTTGAAGATCTTGTATGAACAGCAATTACCCATTATTTAGTCAAGATGCATTTTAAGAAAAAAATGATTTAAGATTGTGTGCTCCGTATCAACTATTAAATATGTCTTGCATGTTCAGGACGGAATTCGGGGTACAAAAAAAAAATAATACAAAAGGTAGGCTCGCCACGGAAACACAGCATCGCCCTTGTAGGCAATCCGAGGTGGGTGGATGACAAGAATGGTGAACCTTTCTCATTTCCTATGGCACATCAAAACCAACCCTCTAAATCAGTTTTAGTATATAAAAAAAGACAATGTGATGATTCAGTGCCCTGTCAGGAAGATGACAGTTGGCCCCAAATTATAGTAATTACAGGTACAGTCGAAAGGCCTATTTCAAATATATCTCCTTTGTGATTCACAAAAATCCAAAGCTTTGCTGGCACTGTGAAAAAGTTTCAAAGATGAGATCAGGAAATTTGTTGGTTGAATGTTCCAACAAAAGCCAATCAACAAATTTGTTGACAATAAAACAATTACAGACTTTAATGTTTCTGCCTCTCCTCACAATAGTTTGAACAGTTGTAAAGGAATCATTCGAGACAGAAGTCAATATCTGGGTGACCTTGCCGTTGAAGAAATGTGTGATGAACTTTCAAAACCAAGTTGGCAATGATATTGTTAGATTTCAAATAAAATGGAAATATAATCAAACTAAATACCTATCTTTTGACCTTTAGAACTCCAACTCCTCCTTCATCTATTACTTTGGGTTGCTTCGGAATCAGAGTTGACAGGTTTATCCCTAATCCAATTCGATGCTTCACCTGTCAAAAGTTTGGTCATGGAACCAAACAATGTCGTGCTACGAAGAGATGCTTCAAGTGTTCTGACGAAGGGCACGAGGGAACAACCTGTAACTCTGACATGTCTGAATCTTAGGGACTGCCCTGTTTACCTAAAAGAAAAAAAATATAATTAGAATTAAAACAGAAAGTTACATCAGTTACCCAGAGGCTAAACAGATAGCTTCTTTATCGAATGATCTTCTAGTTTCGAACAAACCATCGTACGCCAGCAAAGTTGGCCGCTAATTCAGTCACGAGACTACACAAACTCGCATGACCTGGCCGATCTATGCTGATACTTTTACAATGTTTCCTGTTGAAACAGAACCTTCTGATAAAATAATAATTCCAAGAAAACCAAAACCTTTTAAAACCAGTACTCAGTCAACCCAATCTTCCTTACAGAGTTCAGTATCATCACCTAAAAAAATGAAAAAAAAGAAATCAAATAAAAAAGATGGAGATTAATCAGACAGTTGGGGCAATGGATCTATCTGGGATCTTCCCGATGACATAGATAATTCATCTGTCGTAAATAGTCTTTCTACTGAAGTCAGCCTCTTTTTTTTACTCTGTGGTCGGGTTGTTGTCTCTTTGATACATTCCCCATTTCCATTCTCCATTATATTTCTACATCTGCATGATCTGCATCGAATAAAAAGTCTAATAGTTTATTTTCTGCATCTCGTAAACGGTCTACTAAAGTCCCGTCTCCTCTTTGTTCTCCAGAACAGCAGAACGTCCCAAAAACGCCAGCAAATCCGTCCCCTCAGAAGTCTTCTGATAGGAGGTCGCGGGTTTGGGGTCGAGACGGAGTAACACCAGCTGCGTGTAGTCAAGGAGATCGACGACTCTCCTCACACAATTGATTTGCCACTCTAGTTCAGTCTGTTTTACCCATTGTATTTTGTCTTCAAGAAACTCATTTAAAGGAAAGTGACAATGTATCTTTAAACGTATACAACATCTATAGCACGTTTTCTAAGGTAGACGAACGTGCTTCAGGCGGATCAACCATTTTTGTGAAGGACAACGTCATTCATAGCACAGTCCAACTCACCACAGATCTGCAGGCAGTTGCAATTCGTTTATCATTAGATAAAACAATAACATTATTTTCTATATATATTCCACATAATTCAAATATAGATAAAGCTAAACTCAAAAACCTCGCTGATCAACTGCCTTCACCTTTTATACTTATGGGAGACTTCAATGGGGAAGCAAGTCTCATAATGCCAGAGGTAAGATCATTGAAGATTTTTTGTCTCTCAAGAAGGATTATGCATTTTTAATGATGGATCTAAAACTTATCTTCATCCTGGAAACGGGTCTTATTCTGCTATTGATATCACTATTTGCGATCCGTCTCTTCTTTTTGATTATTCATGGCGTGTCTATGATGATCTATGTGGAAGTGATCACTTCCCAATGATACTTTAACATCTTTTTATTTCTGCTCAACAGAGAGTTCTCACTGATCAACTACCTTCACCCTTAATACTTATTGGAGACTTCAATGCACACAATCCCTTGTGGGGAAGCAAGAAGTCTCATAATGCCAAAGGTAAGATCATCGAAAAATAGTGAAAATTAAAATAAACTCTTTTCTCTGGAAAAACTTAAAACATCTCTGTCAAAGGCCCATGATATATCATGTTGGCCTGATAATATCAACTACCAACTTTTAAAACACTTGCCAGATTCCTCGCTGGAAGCTCTTTTGCAGCTAATGAATAACATCTGGGAATATGGTGATTTACCATCAATCTGGAAGCTTGCAACCGTCGTGCCTATTCCAAAACCAAGTAAAGATCACACGGATCCTATTAACTATCGACCAATTGCTCTTACCAGTTGTGTCTGTAAAACACTAGAACGGATGGTCAATGATCGCCTTG
Organism: Mytilus coruscus; assembly: GCA_017311375.1. Taxonomy (NCBI): domain Eukaryota; kingdom Metazoa; phylum Mollusca; class Bivalvia; order Mytilida; family Mytilidae; genus Mytilus; species Mytilus coruscus. The sequence goes on from CM029605.1 coordinate 73,464,107, forward strand.
TTTGGTTCCTGGATTCAAATGGGCTATTAGCCAATATCCAGTGTGGATTCCGACAAGGCCGCAGTACTCTTGATTATCTTGTTCGATTCGAATCATTTGTCCGTAATGGTTTCGCAGAAAAATGAACACGTGGTGTCAGTCTTTTTCGATCTTGAAAAGGCTTATAACACTACATGGAAATATGGAATTTAAATTATTTTTTTTTTTATATTGGGTTGAAAGGCAATATGCCAAATTTTATTTCGAATTTTCTGTCTTACAGACAATTTAATGTTAGAGTAAATTCAACCATGTCTGATTTGTATGCTCAAGAGATGGGTTTCCCTCAGTGGAGTATTTTATCTGTTACATTATTTAGTCTTAAAATCAAGAGCCTAGTTGAAGTTTTGAAAAGTAATATTGAAGGTTTATTGTACGTTGATGATTTTTTAATATGTTACAGAGGCAAAAATATGAATAACATAGAACTACAATTTATATAGATCTCTAGTTAGATCTAAACTAGATTATGGCTCAATAGTGTATGGCTCTGCAATGAAGTCCTACATACAGTTTATCGATGCTGTTCAAAACCAAGCTTGGACTTCAATACGCTTTCAAGCTGAAAGCATATCCAGAAAATCCTGCCTACGATTGTGTTTTTAATCCCATTTATGAAGATATATTTGCAAAACATGAAAATAAAATTCCTCCATTAGGAATTCGTTTAAAACCACATTTAACCACTTTCGATTGAAAATTTGTTGCTCAAGTTGAAACTTGCAAATGCCCTCCATTGGAACTTACCAAACTGAAAATGATCTTTGATCTCCGTAAATACGATAAAACTGAAACAAACCCTCTTTTAATTTAACAACATTATGCTAAAATTAAGGCAAATTATTCAGATTTTTCAACTATCTATACAGATGGATCGAAGGATGGTAACCGAGTTGCATCTGCTGCTGTCTTTGGAGACAGAGCGTCGACTCTCCATTTGCCAGATGCCGCATCCTTATTTACTGCTGAAGCAAAGGCAATGATTTTGGCTTTGAAATTGATTGCTTCTTCAGACAAATCAAAATTTATCATATGTTCTGATTCACTTTCACGCCTACAAGCTATACAACATACTAAAATTAAAAACCCGATAATTCGCAAGATTTTATACGTAATGAGGAAATTATAAATTCTTCATAAAGAAATAATTTTTCTATGATACCGGGTCATGTTGGAATCCATGGAAATACGGTTGTAGACCAGGAAGCAAAAAATGCCCTGGATAACCCTTAATCTAACTGTGATATACCATATACCGATTTTAGATCTAATATTAGAGAATATGTTTTGTATATATTGAAAAATGAATGGAGTAAAAAAGATGATAATAAATTACATGAAATTAAACCTAAATTAACCTTTTAATAATTTTATGTGCAGAAAAGATCAGTGTGTTAATTCTAGATGCCGTATTGGTCATACTATAATAACACATGAGTATCTTCTAAAAAATGAAAAGGAACCACAATGTATACCTTGCAATTGCAAGTATACTATTAAACATGTTTTAATTAATTGTGTTGACTTTGCTGATATTCGTAGGAAGCATTTCAATGTCAATAATATGTATGATTTATTTGATAGTGTTCCAATTACAAGTATTGTTTCATTCTTAAAAGAAGTTGGAATATATTATAAAATATAAAATGTTGTATAAATTTAAATTGATTTTAATATTTATCACCTGATCTTACATTGGTCTTAGTGTTGAATTTTATTTGTAAATACAAAATTTTGCTTTAGACTTGAGTTTTAGTATATTGAAGGACCTTTTGTCTGATTTTCAAAATATACTTAATTGTTAAAATATTTGAATTAGCTCTCGCCGCGATATAGCCTTTTTGCGCTAAGGCGGCGTAAAGCAAACACCAATCAATCAATCAATAGGAAGCATTTCAAAGTCAATAATATGTATGATTTATTTGATAGTGTTCTAATTACAAATATTGTTTCATTCTTAAAAGAAGTTTGTAAAATATAAAAAGTTGTATCAATTTAAAATGATTTTATTTTTTATCACCTTATCCTAGTATTGAATTTTATTTGTAAATAAGCAATTTGCTTAAGACTTGAGTTGTATTGAAGGACCTTTTGTCTGATTTAAAAAAGTATACTTTAAATTGTAAAATATTTGAATTAGCTCGCCGCGATATAGCCTTTTATTTGATAGTGTTCCAATTACAAATAACCCTCTAAATCAGTTTTAGTATATAAAAAAAGACAATGTGATGATTCAGTGCCCTGTCAGGAAGATGACAGTTGGTCTTGATTTATAGTAATTACAGGTACAGTCGAAAAACCTATTTCAAAGAGATCTCCTTTTGTGATTCACAAACAAATCCAAAGCATTGCTGGCACTGTGAAAAAAGTTTCAAAGATTAGATCAGGAAATTTGTTGGTTGAATGTTCCAACAAAATCCAATCAACAAATTTTTAACAATGAAAACAATTACAAACTTTAATGTCTCTACCTCTCCTCACAATAGTTTGAACAGTTGTAAAGGAATCATTCGAGACAGAAGTCAATATCGGGGTGACCTTGCCGTTGAAGAAATGTGTGATGAACTTTCAAAACCAAGTTGGCAATGATATTGTTAGATTTCAAATAAAATGGAAATATAATCAAACTAAATACCTATCTTTTGACCTTTAGAACTCCAACTCCTCCTTCATCTATTACTTTGGGTTGCTTCGAATCAGAGTTGACAGGTTTATCCCTAATCCAATTCGATGCTTCACCTGTCAAAAGTTTGGTCATGGAACCAAACAATGTCGTGCTACGAAGAGATGCTTCAAGTGTTCTGACGAAGGGCACGAGGAACAACCTGTAACTCTGACATGTCTGAATCTTAGGGACTGCCCTGTTTACCTAAAAGAAAAAATATAATTAGAATTAAAACAGAAAGTTTGTAAAATATAAAAAGTTGTATCAATTTAAAATGATTTTAACTTTTATCACCTTATCCTAGTATTGAATTTTATTTGTAAATAAGCAATTTGCTTAAGACTTGAGTTGTATTGAAGGACCTTTTGTCTGATTTAAAAAAAAAAGTGTACTTTAAATTGTAAAAATATTTGAATTAGCCCTCGCCGCGATATAGCCTTTTTATTTGATAGTGTTCCAATTACAAATATTGTTTCATTCTTAAAAGAAGTTTGTAAAATATAAAAAGTTGTATCAATTTAAAATGATTTTAATTTTTATCACCTTATCTGAATATTGAATTTTATTTGTAAATAAGCAATTTGCCTAAGACTTGAGTTCTATTGAAGGACCTTTTGTCTGATTTAAAAAAGTATACTTTAAATTGTAAAATATTTGAATTAGCTCTCGCCGCGATATAGCCTTTTTATTTGATAGTGTTCCAATTACAAATATTGTTTCATTCTTAAAAGAAGTTTGTAAAATATTAAAAAGTTGTATCAATTTAAAATGATTTTAATTTTTATCACCTTGTCTTAGTATTGAATTTTATTTGTAAATAAGCAATTTGCTTAAGACTTGAGTTGTATTGAAGGACCTTTTGTCTGATTTAAAACAAAAGTATACTTTAAATTGTAAAAATATTTGAATTAGCTCTCGCCGAGATATAGCCTTTTTTGCGCTGAAGCTGCGTAAAGCAAACACCAACCAATCAATCAATCAATCTCTACACGAGGCATCAGATTTGATGTCCCGTCTGTGACTAGACATGGCTGCATTTTTAAACATCCCTGTCAACCAATAAGCGCCCAAGTTTATCAAAAATTTGACTGCCGGAACGGGATAAGTCCAAAGGTTTCACATATTGCTATACCCTAGTCAACCCTTGGGATTCAAATGATTGGCAGTTCATTCCCCTAAAATAAACAAGTGTCATACGTCATACATAGATATAGGAAGATGTGGTATGAGTGTCAATGAGACAACTCTCCATCCAAGTAACAATTTATAAAAGTAAACCATTATAGATCAAGGTACGCCCTCTAACACAGAGCCTTGGCTCACACTGAAGAGCAAGCTATAAAGGGCCCCAAAATTACTAGTGTAAAACCATTCAAACGGGAAAACCAACGGTCTAATCTATATAAAAACGAGAAACGAGAAACACTTATGAACCACATAAACAGACGACAACCACTGAACATCAGATTCCTGACTTAGGACAGGTGCAAACAATTGCAGCGGGATTAAACGTTTTAATGGTACCAAACCTTCTCCCTTTTCTGTATGTTAAGTGATAAATTACAATGCCATTTGACAAGTTTCTAACCAATATGTAAAGCGTTAAATCACCAACTATTGTCAAGTGAATAACCAATATGTAAAGCAAAAGCTTGCTTTGAGTATTTTCAACTGTAAAAAAAAAGGGGAATGATACCACAGGAACTGCCAAACACATAAGTCTAAAATAAACCGACAATGCAATGGCAAAAAAAAAAATGAAAAAGACTTAAAGACAAACAGCAGTATACTAAACACAACATAGAAAACTAATGACTGATCTACACGAATCTTACAAACAACCGGGAATGATCTCAGGTGCTGCGGAAGGGTAAGCAGATCCACCTTCACAGGTAGCATTTTAGAGTGACGATGAAAGATCTGCAAAACATGTATATTTTTCGACAGGTCAAGTAGGTGGTGGACTCTACACACACACAGGGCAAGCGTGAACTACATATGTTTGCCTAACAACCCGGATGCTGCACAGCCGCTAAAACAACATTCTCATTACACTTTTCTGTATGGAGCAGAATACGAAATATTTGACTTTAACAAACCGCAAGGAGTAAGATCTGGAATTGCTCAACATGATGTCGCTTGTGCAGTATGTGTAGCGAAAGGAAGATGTCATCAATTGTGATACCAGGTAAAATAGTTAGGAAATAAAACCATTAATGCATAGCCCCATTTTTGTAAATGTTAAAGTCTGCAATGTCACGCATTCATTGTTGGTTTGTCTTAAGTTTATATAAAGTTAAAATTATTTCATGTCAAAATATTCCTTATCCTGGCATATGCTGAAAAGTAAACATGCATACAATATCCGTCTTCTTTCGGAAAGTTTTGTTTTGCATTTACTTCTGATGTATGCAAAATGTAAAAGAAACCCTCTTACTTCGTATTCATATCAGGGTTATACAGTGATCCCTTGTCCCGAGGCTTTTCTTTTATACCAAACTATTTTACTTATTTTCAAAAATACAGCTATGCGAAAAAAACTAATTTGTGCAAAATAGGTTATACCTAGACCAAGTTCTTAAAAGTGCTTCTATACATATTTTTTGTTTAATGAAAATAATAATAAGTTCCTGCTTAAAAGCTAAAATATATAAGAAAAATATTTTTATCGTCAATTATTTTATGATAGGTATATATATATATTAGTATAAAGGTATTATCTGACCTTTTGTTTCATACAGTTGTGATTTTAGAGACAAACAAAAGTTACATTCCTGATTGTGATATCATCTTTGCAGTTCTTTCTAGATATTTTCAACGGTTTCATCAAGATAAGTGTCTCAACAAATTCTGTCTTGACTTCTTGTATGCAAATGCCTCGAACGCAGCAGTGCATTTAATTTGATCTCAAAATTAATTAGGAACTGAATGACTCAGCTTCGTGTGACCCTAAAACGAAATATTTAAACAACATAAAGGACTAGGTTTCCTACATATTAAAGAAATATATTTTATTGTATTTTCACATGCATGATTTATAAGTATTCAACTGCAATAAAGTGTTAACAGGAGAAGTCTTATAAGTTTCAGTGACTTGTGTTTAATTCTTTTGCATAATTAAACGGGTATTAGCTACGAGAAATAAAAAATGAAATATGATCTTTTTGTTCAATCAATATTAATGAAAGTGAAATAGTGTAATAATAATTCGCTTTTAGAAGCCAATTTAGTTCAATTTTGTCAAAACAAGCTAAGTGAATAATTCGAACTTCAACCCCTTCGCTAGAGATGGGTTACGCATGAATTAGGCGTGTTCAATTATTCAAAGGAAAAGAATGTCAACATTAAAAAAAAAAACAAGGGTAAACCATTTGATTGACTGCTTCGATCTACAAAAAATCATTCTTATACAGGTAAAACGACGATTAACATATATGTTTAACCTATAATATGAAATCAAACAGACCTAGAAAAATCCAATTGCACGAGTTCGCTCTCTAATTATATCTATATTATGTTTATAACGGTTTATATGACCGTCGGTAGTCTTCGGAGGTCACTCCGATGGTTAATTAGATGGCGTCTAGACTAAAATTCACACGAAATGTTGATACATATTATCGAGCTTATGTATTGTAAATTGTTTATTTTAGACTTTCTATAAATTAGATATACGTTTAAGTATGTTATAAATCAAAGATGAGAATTTGAGTCAAATCAGTGAACATGAATTTGACAGCTAGTGCTCCTTTAAGCAACTAGAATATATTAAAACTAAAACCAAAGGGTTGAAACTATCCATTTAATTGTGCAAATATTTTAGGAAGGAAAACTTGTTACAATGGATGGACAAAAGAGTACGCTGGGCTTTTAATGGCTGGACATCCAAGTAATAAGGCTGGATCAGAATACGCATGTGTAGATAGTTCAACTGAAGCTATAGCCGGTGGATCTACCGACGAAAATGCAATTTTATTTTATCCTGTAAAACAGTTTGTGGGTCATTGAAATGTCCACCATATACAGCAGACACAGAAGTTCCATGTGGTTTGTTCACAATAGCTATGTAAAGAAATTGCATTGGTTCATAGCTGTGACCCAATGTCTCAAGTTGTAGTAAAATCAGAAAATCTGTCATTGTTGCCAGACAGCCAAAGCAAATATCATAAAAATATTCAAGATTTGAAAAATTTATTTTATTCAACATATAACCACTGAGCAGACAAAACTTAAATTACCAATTTCAATTGATTCAAAACCTTACAACCCATTTCAATTCTTCAAAATATAACATGCATTATGTTATGCTTTAACCGATATAAAACGATGTCCCTTTTATTCGATACCTAAATTACCAAAAGATATTCTACATAGTTAGATATTTACACCTCTGCGAAGTAAATATTTTTGTTTTAATTTATACTACTTACAAGAAGGATCTTATTAACTGGGTCCTATTTTGTGGTGTTACATTTTACAAAGTGTATCCGATTTTTTCAAATAATTCCGCTCAAACTGGTGCTAGTGGCCGCCTTAAGTTTAAAGATGGAGAACAGTGTATGGGTAGGGCCTTCATTTCTCTTGCGAGTGAAAGAAATAAAATTCAGGTTCTGGTCATTCAATTATATAATAAAACAATGGATCTTTGCATACGATCAAACAAATCCCTACGATTAAATTGATGTGAAGATATTCGAAATGTTATGAGTTTGTTTTATCGTAAGATAGTTTAGGACAAGAGTCGCTAATTGTTAAAGTGTTCGTGTGATTTACATGTACTTAGACCTATCACTTGAAGTTCTTTTATGAATAAAGAATTTGAAATTTTGTTAAATCTTGTTAATAGCTAATTATTCGAATTAACAACATTGTAGGTATGACATTATATGTTCTCCACGGTTGCAAAATAATACGTGTAAAGACATTTATTCTAAACATATGAAAACCAATTTACATAAAGTTTTATCAATATTATAATTTACAGTATTTAAAACCAATATTTGCCATCAATAGAAAGAATCATACTCATTTAAACTCCGCATTTGAATATTAATAAAGCCACCGACTTTCGCTATCCTAACACACATATCTTTCAATCATTGCTGGATATTTTCTAACTTTCAAACTTTAATATACCGTAAATTGGGTAATTTGGTTGTAGTTGTATTTTGATTTATTTGGCGCTCCAATGAAAGTGCCAAAATTAAACACACGAAATAAAGCAAGCACTGAAAATTTAAACTGAAAATTTCAACGCCTTAATCGCGTACCGTTTATTACAATATCGTAAGATTAATTGTTAGGAAAAATAGTTTGTCCGTATATTTCAAACAATTCTATGCATAGCAAAATCTGATAAAAATAACAGGTATAATTTGACAACTGCAACACTTTATGATTTTAACTTAAATGTCGAATTTTTCTTAAATTGTTAAGAAATAAATTACTATTCACATATGTCATTTATATACCAGGCTATCGACGTTGCTGATTAAACGCTGTTTTTGATTAGTAAAACATCAACAGTCCTTGTAATTCTTGGTTCTCAATAAATTAACATTTAATGCAGGAGGCATATTTAGTTATCAAAGGTACCAGGCTTATAACTTGATACGCCAGACGCGCGTTTCGTCCACATAAGACTTAAGGATTACAATGTTTATCATTTGTAAAATATAGGGATATCAAAAGATCTGAAATGTAAAACTCGAGAACTCGGTCATGAAAACTCGCAAGTACTCGAGTATTCGGATAAATCTTTCACATCTAGTGAAAAGTTTTGTTTTTGTTGGGATGTGGTATTTTAGTTATTCACTTTCATAAACCTAGTTATAATATGATCACATTGATCAACATCTTGACAAAAGACACTCGTAGTATAGCAGAACTCAAACTGTATGAATACAAACTATAACTTGATTCTTGGTTTTGTGTATCGCCAGTCCATTTTGTGTCAATAAAACAATAAATAACGGACAACCGTTGCTAAAAATAACTTATCGTAATAGCAATTATTGTTTGTGTGCTCATAAACCAAATCAGAAACATGCCGATAAAACCATCAATATTTTCATAAAGTCCCAGTTGTTAGACAAATGCCAGATTTTGTATAAATTATACATACATTTTTGTTTTGTGAATCCTAATAAACAATTTAATTTAAAAGAAAGTACATTATTTCTCAATTTTGTTTAAACAAGCTTTACCTTTGAGTTACACTCATGTCGCAATATTTGAATATCTAATAAAAGATTTAGATCGTGCGGTATGCTTTTGAAAATCCAAGACTGCGGAAGACACTCGATCTTCAGTGAGTAGTCTGACAATTTAGACCATGTTTTCTGTCGTCATGATAAACATTTTTGCTGTTTACACTTTCTCTCTTTCTACTTTTTTATGTTTCGGAGGCAATTTTGTTGGTAGACTAAATTATTGAACACATTTTCCATGAAGATACCAAAAGGATGATACTGACGGAAACTGTTTTCACTCTCAAAGGAGTGTGTGTATATGTTATTTGTTATAATTGAATACTCAAATTAGCACAATCGATCACATTTATGTGGTGACTAACTGTACAGGTCTTCAAAATAGTGTTGGTAGAACAACATAATACATATATACACGAAGCTGTGATATGATGAAAAGTTGAAGACATAGTCTTCAAATAAACTCATCATAGATACTATGATTAAAATTTTGTATTTACCTCAGACGCGCGTTTGGTCTACAAATGACTCATCACTGACGCTCGAATCAAAAAATTAAAAGGCCAAATAAAGTACGAAGTTGAAGAGCATTGTTTTCTGTATAAAACAGAGAAATGGCCTTTATTATTTAAAAAAGGAATATTTTTTGATTTTTAATAGCTTACGTCAACATTATTGTGAAATTCTTAGTAATTGCAATTCACAAAGGCAGTTAGATTGAATATACAAATGTGGAAGTATTTGCCATTTAATGTTGTCGTTATTTAAAACAACCGGGAATATTAATATACATATCTGATGTGCCTATCGTTTAGCACTCACCAAATCAAAAATTTCGTGTTTTATTTACGAAAGACGATTTGCCCTACCTGGTTTACACGTTTTGTTTTATAAAATAGAAATTCCTATTTGAACAAGTGATGAAATGCTGAAAACGTTGCCATTTGTTATTCATAATTTCGAATAAATAAAATCGCAAGAAAATAGAAATCATGAATGTTTTACCGGTTAGCCGGCATAACTAGTATAAAAGAAACCTGTCATGCACTGCAGTATTTTGTACAGTTCATGCAGTTTAAACAGATGCATATGTATTGTATGTTCTATCACAGACATTCGGTTTAAACAGGTTTCCATTCAGACCTATGTCAACCAAGCTTATGATTGTGTTTTGACATAAATTTGTTAATTGAACTCTTTCGTAAAATATACTCTATTGTACTGTATTGCGTTATATTGTATTTACTTGTAGCATTGTTTGTTTGTATTGCTTGGCCCTTATGAGTGTAATTTTGCAATAACGATTATTATTTAACACAGGCTTCTAATAAATTAACAAAAATGAGGAGATGTGGTATGATTACAAATGCGGAAACTATACACCAGAGTACTTACGATATATTCAACAGTTTAAACAAAATTATGACCCATACACGAAACTACATACTGCCAAGACCTTTACTTCCGACTTCGACCTCATAATAAAACTACTTTACAATTGTAGGTACGTACTCCTATTGTAATTTAGGGGCCTGGTTTTCGAAAGTATCCTAAGGTATGTCATAAGATATATCTTAGGACAAATGTTATATCCATCTTATGACTGTCATATGATATGTCATAGAATGTAAATCAAAGCTGTCCTAATATAGTCATACATTTCATGCTCGTAAGAGTATCATAACATATTTTCTTTAATTTTAAATAAAATTTTACTACATGTTAAAATAACTACAAAAGAAAGTTTGGAAATGATATTTATTACCTTTCTTATTATTCAAAAATACTTTATTTTTTTTCAAAATTATATATAACAAGGAATTTGAATTTCAGTTGGTAATTTGGTTAGATTTAGTTTGTACATATATAATAAAATTCTAAAACTTTGCGTTCACGTATTGTTATACTTGAAGTGTTATGTTATTGTGAATAGTTTTAAGATTTTGTACATTGAGTAACCGCTTAACGAAATGCCCGTGTAAATACGTTGATAAACTAATATATAAGAAAAGGAATTATATACATATTTATTATACATAATCATTAGTAAGAAAAGGAGTCCAAAATTAACGTCGTAGGAGATTCAAATTTTAATTAACTAAATGGAGATGAATAAATCTTTATTATTTTACTATACAGTAGACTGAGCAACACGACTACTGATAGTGCCAAAAGGAGAGCATGGGAAGCTGCATGTGGACAGATAAATGCATTAAATGCCACTGATCAACTTAGAAAAGTGGAAGAGATTCGAAAAAAATGACATGTTACGTTAGGTCAATGATATATATTTAGAAGTGTTAACACCCATAACAGGTGATTTATTCTGTCACAAAGGACATTTTCTCAGAATTTTGTGTCTCAACATTTAATTGATCAACGACAAAAACGTATTTTTAAAGGTACATCTTTTCGTGATGTCTTAACTTTTATGATAATCTTAAGACCGTCATGTCGCAAGGTGTATTAAGCTTACGGTAAAATTTATGATATATCGTAACATTTTCGGAAACATATCTTACATATATTTATTCAAGATAAAAGGCATGAATTTGACAGACACAATAAATTAAAATGACATACATATATAGCACTAGACATTAATAGTTACAGACACTAAAATGATTAACATATTTTCTAAAAATTATAATTTAAAAATAAAAGTATGAAAATTTTCATTATAATTTGATAATACAAGTTTCTGTACAAATTTATAAATACCTTTGAGTAAATATATAAATACCATTACACGGCTATTTAAATATCTAATGATACGATATTTTGATAAACATGACAGTAATACAATGTTAAAAAAAACCTTTAAGTGTTTGTATACACGTTCGACTTCAATTTAGGATTGACGTACATCGTCTTACCTGAATGCTCATGGATTCCGTATGAATTAATTCCCTTTGATCTTTGTTATTCATGGTTCTTGACCTCAAAATACGATCACAATTGGAATACCAATATCTTAAAGAAATCACGAAATAGTCATGGACCCTCTAACATTGTTTATAAATGCTGTTGTTGTAGCACTGATTGCTATGTACGTTTATGAAAATAATAGAAGAATGGGAGAAATGTCAACCCTGCAAAATCAAACAGGTAAAGAGAAGTAAAATAATTCGAAGACAAACAATAATGTGTATTACATAAACTTTTACGACTATTTAAAACGTAAGGAAAACATACATGAAACGATAGTTGTCTACACAGACATAGAAAATATAAATGTTTGCAAATCAGTTTAGATCTTTATTCCTTCCTGGCTTTTTAAGAAATCATGTAAAGCGCTATGAACGGAAGAAATTGATTAAGCTTTATTTTCACTCATTTACGATCATATAGCTGTTGACAATAAAAATATATTAAATACAATTCTAAAATTAGAATATTTTGATTTGTTATTTTTGGTCTTGGAGTTGCTGTCTCATTGTTCTATTCCTTATATTTTCTATTGTTTTGTACATGTACTTCCGTCTTTCTTGGTGTTTTTTTTCTTTGCAAAAGTGCATTGATATTTATCATACATTATCATTGACTCGAATTAATATTATATAAAACTGAAAATTCATTTGCAGGATCTTGACCAACAGTTCATGCTCGAGTAATGTTTGTTTAGGATTCATTTTAGGAACCACATATTATTGATATCATAGGCAACTGATTTAGCTAATAATTAAGGTTTTGTTTTGTTTTGTAGCCTTTCTATTGTTGTTAAGGATTCATTTATTTTCATGGTACCAATATTCATAAAGTGACAAAAATAGTATGTTTGTGGTTTTTCAAAGTCTGCATACGAAAGTATAGACAATGTGTACTTCGTTGATGATTGATTTTGATTTTGGTGTTTTAACGCCACTTTTAAACACCGCTTTTGGGCTATTTCGTGGCGGCCAGTTTTTCTTGGTGGAGGAAGCCGGAGTGCCCGGAGAAAACACTAACAATCCTAGTCAATTAAGATTGAGTCGAGTGCACCCGCACGAGCGGGGTTCGAACTCACAACCTCAGTGTTGACTGGCTAGTGACTACAGTAATAACTACCTCGACCACTCGGCCACCGAGGCCCCTGTACTTCGTTGAACATTTTAGTTCGTAGTTCATATTTACCTACAAAATTCACGAAAATTATTATCACAGGAATAAAATGAATCCACAGAATTCTGTACCGACATCAAATTTACGAACATATAGACAACGTGTACTACTTTGTTGAACAATAAAATTCGTGGTTCACCTTTACCAACGAAATTCACGACAAAATGGTATCACAGGAATAATTATGAATTCACAGAATGCTGTACTGACATCAAATTTATTGTGTTTTTAAAGCATTTACGTTTGAAAAGAAATGTAACGAAGACTAAAACATGCATTATTTAAAAGTTTGAAAACAAATGTAAACCTATTACATTAGCAGAACAGTACAAATTGACAATTGTAAGTAATGTATTTGTTATCTTTGAAAAATATTGATTTCTTTACACTTTGGATTCATGTATTCCTACAGCAATACTGCAACAAAATTAAGAATTGAAAACCTCTTTTGTTATTTTATTTGAGTGTAAAAGCATTGACCAAAGAACATTGAGTATGAAGCGCGGTTCATACTAAAATGTGCATACTATCAACGCTTTAACAACCCTATAGCATTACAAAAGGTAGCATTCAATTCTTATAATTACATTTTACGTGCTACACCTATGAAATTATGAGTTATATCAGGATTATCGTTGTTTTCCTATGCATTGTATTGACATTTTAATGGGAAGCACGTGCGGTCATACATTAAATGTAAATACAACCAAGAGGAGTTGTAAAAGACCATGGCGTAAAGAAAGATATATGTCGCCGATTGCACGCTTTACAACCCTGTTAAATGCAAAATGCATTGAATTTTTGTAATCACATTTAATGCTACAACAGTGAAATTACAATTTTGTCTCATTTTTGGATTGTTAACATTTGCATTGCTGTGATATTGTCACGGGAAGCACGTGCTCCATGAATATGGCATTTTATTGAGAAATAAAATATTTTTGGAATGCCTCTCTATTTTGTCAGCCAATCAAAAGTACATAATCTTGCATGTTATGTAATTATGTAAACCTGAAATAGTATGGACTCCACATATGAAGACTATGCAGAGTGTTCTGTTTTATAAACCCTGGGTTTTATAAATATATTAACAACCCAAGTGACGGTTTAATTCATTTGACCGATCTACTTCCAATATATCATGATATATTTAATACTAAAGTATATTTTGTAAAACCTGAGTTAAATTAGATGATTATGTTTTGTGATTTTAATTGGTGAATTTAAATGAGAACATATCACAACTTTTCGTCCTTTGAAAACAAACTTGTATTTTACCTTCAATTTTTCATTGGACAAAGCTGTCCATGCACTATTTAATATTTTATATGCATACGTTTTCATTGTTGATTTAACATTTATATGTAACATTATTTAGATCCATACTTCAGTTTTGATTACATGTACTAGTATTGCAAAGATTTTATGACGGTACAGGTTTCATGAATTTCATGTTTATTGTGAGAAAATGGTACCCATGGCTAGATAAACAAAGACTTATTTGACTTATTTGAATAATTGTTCTAGACCTAGAGTAAATATAATAATATTATTTGTTTACATACGTGATGATTGATTGATTTTGGTTGATTAACGTCCAGTGGCAAATATGTCAATGTCAATAATATGTATGATTTATTTATTTAATAGTGTTCCAATTACAAATATTGTTTCATTCTTGAAGGAAGTTGGGATATATTATAAAATATAAAATGTTGTATAAATTTAAAATGATTTTAATTTTTCACGTTATCTTAGTGTTGAATTTTAGTTTATTGAAGGACCTTTTGTCTGATTTTAAAAATATACTGTAAATTGTAAAAATATTTGAATAAGCTCTCGCCGCGATATAGCCTTTTGTGCTCATGCGGCGTAAAGCAAACACCAATCAATCAATCAATCCATGACAAAGGTGGCCATTCTTGAATATATAAATATTGTCTGCACATCTAGGCATTCCAGGTAACATTTCCATTAATTTTCCTTCAGTTGGGGCTTATAACAAAAAGATTTAGAATTTTTCACATTTGTACTGTTTCCATGGTAACGGCAACCATTTTGAAAATTTCAAGTTCAAACTACAACTCTGCCCATGCTATTTACCATTTCTGTAAAGTTTGGTCCAGTTTGGAACACTTTGATTATTTTCGAATTTTGCTGTTTCCATGGAAACGGTGGCCATCTTTACCATTCCATAGCAAGGGCTCAACTTCACATAGGGTCCTCATTATGGTATAGATCCGTCAACATTGGTTCATAGGATTACCAGAACTAGCGCGGACAAAATTTGTGGAAGAAAATAAGAAAAAAAAGAATCGTAGAAATAACTAGATTTGTAATTACCACCAATAACGGATGGCACCCTCGTTCCTCCATTGCCAGGGTAACGGCAGCCATTTTGAAAATTTAAAAGTCAAAGAGGCATTTAAACATGACAATTAACATTATTATAAAATTTCATTGAGTTTGGAAAATTTTGAAATTTTGACATTTTGTTGTTTCCATGGTAACGGCAGCCATTTTGAAATTCCAAAATAAAAAAAAATGCATATGCCAGTCATTATTTGTGTGCAGTTTCATTAACTTTGAAGCACATTGATTTTTTGACATTTTGAGGTTTCCATGACAACGACAGCCATCTTGAATATGCCAACCCTTATTTGCACATCTGCACATGGTGGTCAACATTACTGTAAAGTCATTTTGAGATTGGTCCATACAATTCCGAGAAAAGGTCCGGACAAAAAAAGTGGAAGAATAATAAGAACTAGATTTGCAATTGCCAGCAATAGCGGATGTCACCCTCCCCATTGCCACTAAGTGGCAGCCATTTCAATAATTTTAAACCGGGATGCTTATATATGCCTGGCTATACATGTTTCTGTAAACTTTCAGAACATTTAGAGCATTTTGATCATTTAAAATTTTTGACATTTTACAGTTTCCATGGCAACGGTGGCCATTTCGGAAATTCAAAGTAAAAGTCTCATCTAGACTTGCCAGTTAAGAATCATATTAAGTTTCATTAAGTTTGGAGCATTTTGTAATTTTTGAAATTTTGACATTTTGCTGGTTTCCATGGTAACAGAAACCATTCCCAAAATTTAATGACAGGTGCTACATTGGTACATGGGAGGAACATACCATCAAAATTTCAATGAATTTGACATACCATTTTAAGAAAGTTAATGCCACTTTTAGGTTTTTGGATCATTTTGACCTGTTTTGCATTGTTTCCATGGTAAAGGCAGACATTTTGAAATTCAACGCCAAATTCCACATCTACCAATGTTGCTCATCATTTCTGTGAAGTTTCATCAAATATTGAGCATTTTGATATTTTTGAAATTTTGGTGTAGTTTCCATGGCAACATAGTAGTTCCAATGATTGCCAAAATCATCCAAAACCAGTATATAGTGGGCACCTACATTGTATCAAAATATAATGATTCTTAGTTAAAGCATCTCCAAATAATTCACCAAAACCAAAACTGGAATTTTCACATTTGTTCCGTTTCCATGGTAACGGCAGCCATTTTAATGGTCTTCAGACCTACTGCAACCCGAAATTTTGTGTTCCTCATTATAGTTAACTATCATTAAGATTGGTTCCATTGGCTCCAAAAAACTGCCGGACAAAATTAGGTGGAAGAATAATAATAATAAAAAAAGAAACGGAGGAAAAGCAATATGTCACCCGACATTGTCGATCGGGTGACATAACTAGATTTGTAATTGCTAGTAATAACGGATGGCACCTTCCCCATTGCCAGGGTAACGGCAGCCATTTTGAAAATTCCAAAGTCAAAGAGAACATCTACACATGCCAATTAACAATTCTGTAAAGTTTTATTAAGTTTGGAGCACTTTGAAATTTTGGACATTTTGCTGTTTCCATGGTAACGGCGGCCATTTTGAAAATTCCATACCCGATTGCAAATCTGCACATGCTGGTTAACATTATGATAAGATTGAGAATGGAAATGGGAATGTGTCAAAGAGACAACAACCCGACCACAGAACAGACAACAACAGAAGGTCACCAATAGGTCTTCAATACAGCGAGAAATTCCCGCACCCGGAGGCGTCCTTAAGCTGGCCCCTAAACAAATATATATACTAGTTCAGTGATAATGGACGTCATACTAAACTCCAAATTATACACAAGAAACTAAAAGTAAAAATAATACAAGACTAACAAAGGCCAGAGGCTCCTGACTTGGGACAGGCGCAAAAATGCGGCGGGGTTAAACATGTTTATGAGATCTCAACCCTCCCCCTATACCTCTAGCCAATGTAGAAAAGTAAACGCATAACAATACGCACATTAAAAGTCAGTTAAAGAGAAGTCCGAGTCCGATGTCAGAATATGTAACAAAAGAAAATAAACAAAATGACAATAATACATAAATAACAACAGACTACTAGCAGTTAACTGACATGCCAGCTCCAGACCTCAATTAAACTGATTGAAAGATTATGTCTTCATCATATGAATATCAGGCACAATCCTCCCGTTAGGGTTTAGTATCATACCATCATAAAATATATGAGAAGAGCATAACCCGTGTCATGCCAACAACTGGTTTTAAATAAATGTGTTTAGTTCCGATGCAAAGACCCTATAAGTGAATCAATATTAAAGCCAAAATATGCAATCTTTAATGACCTGACAACAGTATCGTAACTATATCCCTTCTTAATAAGTCTATTTAAAGGTTTTGTTAGCTTCTGAGGTGAATACTGACATTTTAGTGCTTTATAAAGAATATTACCATAAAAGATTGGATGTGAAATACCTGAACGTATAAGAAGTCTGCATGTTGAGCTATATTTACGAATGATGTCCTTATACCGATGATAAAATTTAGTAAATGTTTTGACTAGTTTGTGATATCGAAAACCCTGGTGTAATAATTTTTCAGTAATACATAAATTTCTTTCGTTAAAATCTGAAACGTTGTTACATACACGAGCGAATCGTACAAGTTGAGATATATAAACACCGTAAGATGGTGACAAGGAACGTCACCATCTAAAAATGGATAATTAACGATAGGAAATGAAAAATCATCTCTTTTATCATAAATTTTGTATTAAGCTTTCCGTTAATGATATGGATATCAAGATCGAGGAAAGGGCAGTGGTCATTGTTAGTATTAGCTTTATTTAAAGTAAGTTCAACAGGATAAATTTCTTTAGTATACATACTGAAGTCGTTATTATTGAGAGCCAATAATATGGTATAGTTCCATTAACATTGGTTCATACAATTCTGAGATATAAGCTGGACAAAAAAGTGGAAGAAAAATAAAATAACAAGTAATCCTGTGTTAGGATGCTAACACAAAAGTCGTCAAACGGCCCCAACCATTTTCTGCTGTTTCCATGGTAACGGCAGCCATTTTGAAATTTTATAGTCGGATAGCACATCTACACATGACAGGTCACATTACTTACAAGTTTCATAAAATTGGACCAATTTTCAAATTTAGGCATTCGTGTTTCCATGGTTACGGTGGCCATTTTGGAAATTCCAAAGTCAAATGCCACATCTACATAAGACAGTCAACATTTGTGTAAAGTTTCATTAAGTTTGAAGCATTTTGAATTTTTGACATTTTGCAGTTTCCATGGTAACGGCAGCCATTTTCAAAAAGTGTACTAGTTCAGCGACATTGGACGTCACACTAAACTCCGAAACATATAAAAGAACCCAAATTTACAAAAAAAAAAAAACATACGAAACTTACAAAAGGCCAGAGGCGCCTGACTTGGGACAGGCGCAAAAATTCAGCGGGGTTAAACATGTTTTGTGAGATCCCAACCCTTTCATATACCTCTAGCCAATGTAGAATAAGCAAACACTCATCAATACGCACAGTAAAATGCATTTGGTCTTTTGTGGAGAGATGTCTCATTGGCAATTACACCACATCCTTTATCTTGTATTGTAAGGTACTCATTTTGGTCAAACTTCATTTTTCAAACGATACACGTGTATTATCCTAGAATGCCCGATACAACATCTTGTCATAACACAATGATCTTATTTGCATAATATTCAAATTTCTTATTACGTAAAGGATTGTTAATTTAACTGGTTTTAATCTTGTTTTGCTTAAAACAAGATTATGAGTCGGCAACATATGATAAATGTTGATCTGACTGAATAAGTTTTTATTGACTTCCCTCTTTGTATTGTCATTAGAATTCTGTATTTATATTATACTTTGTTAACTGCTATAGATTCTAGCGCTTCCGCATAACAAAATTTGCATTCTTTAGCTATGTATTTGTATATGATCGTTTCAGGGTGTTTGAAAGTGTGAAACAGTGTACACAAGTACCCATTCTACCATTTCTTTGTGTCAACATAGATATGTACATGTATGTCGCCACCTTTTAGCAGTTATGTGTATTTCCACAACTGTATATCCCTGTGATAACAGACTCATAAAAATCAAAGAACTGTATATCCCTGAGATACCAGACTCATAGGAATCTGGTGTTCAGTAGTTGTCGTTTTTGATGTGGTTCATAACATGCATAAGTGTTTCTCGTTTCTCGTTTTTATATAGATAAGACCGTTGGTTTTCCCGTTTGAATGGTTTTACACTAGTAATTTTTGGGGCCCTTTATAGCTTACTGTGCGGTGTGAGCCAATGCTCCGTGTTGAAGACCGTACTTTGACCTATAATGGTTTACTTTTATAAATTGTGACTTGGATGGAGAGTTGTCTCATTGGCACTCATACCACATCTTCTTATATCTATCATAATCTGTATCAACCATTTGATAAACAAATATACAATTACAGAGTCTGACTCTCTTTGTGCACAGGTCTTTTAATGTCTTTAGTTATTCCCCATTCATACATTAATGATCCATGCAGACTGTCTCCACATTCTCGTCAAATCAGGGCTATAAAGTTCCAATCATTGCTGAAATATTATTTCAATCAGGGTAAATTAATGTTTCAATTAACACATTAATACTGAAATAAATATTTTTGCCACTGTTTGACTTTTAATGCAGATATTTCTCAAATGTCATTCCCTTACAGAAATGAAAAATGGTAACAAAGCGTTTCAAAAACAAATTGTAAAATAAGGTGATCTAAGACAAGATTCATCAGAAAACAATTCAGTAATAAAAAAATATCAAAAGAACAAACAGAAGAATCCGATTTAAGAGTTAACTCAAAAACTTAATGCTAATTCAATGACAGGGTTAAACTCGTAAATAAAGCATATAAAAATAAGGAGCTGTGATATGATTGCCAATGAGACAATCCACCCTGTTCAAATAACAAGCATGATCTTTAAAAATTTCAATCTCTATATTGTCAAGATAGAGGAGTTAAACGGCCAAAATGTATCTTATCAAAATAGGCAAACCCATCTGAGGTTAACAAGAGAGAGTGACAACCTTTCTTTCGAGAATTTGAAGACA
>CM029605.1:73484675-73571295 GCA_017311375.1 Mytilus coruscus
GTTGAATGTCGTACCTTGACCTATAATGGTTTACTTTTATAAATTGTTACTTGGATGGAGAGTTGTCTCATTGGCACTCATACCACATCTTCCTATATCTAAAACCATAATTCAGCTACAGAAAATCTAGATGCAGTGTATCTTAAATTGGCAAAAGAAAGTCTAAGTGGTCGCATTGCTGGGCTTTTTACAATGTAAAGAACCTCTATTTTCATTGATTGTTTGTTCACAACTAGGTTTGGTTCCAAAGTCAGATGGAAAATTTCAGTTAATTCATGATTTGTCATTTCAAAAATGATTCAATTAACTTGGGTATTCCTATTGAATATTCTGCTGTTTCATATGATACTATTGATAATGTTGTTCAGTTGGTCAACTCATATGGTCAATCCTGTAGAATTACAAAGACCGATGTTGAAAATGCATTTCGCATTATTCCAAACAGAAATATGACTAAAATCTTTTAGGTTTTTGCTGGAATGGATTTTTCTATTATGATAGATGTCTTCCAATGGGTGCAAGTAGTGCCCCGAAGACTTTTGAGACTTTAAGTGTAGCATTACAGTGGATAATGCAGTCAAAATATAAGGCATGTGGCATGTCACATATTTTGGATGTTTTTTATTGTTGGTCCCTCTCAGTCACAAAAATGCAACCATGATTTACAAACTTTCATTATGTTATGTAATCCACTGGGAATTCCCAAAAAGTTAAAACGGTCTTGCCTACAACTGTCATAACCATTTATGGTATAGAGGTAGATTCTTATACTAGTATAATGGAATGTCAAAAGAATAAGCAAGTCCAAACCTTGTATGTGTCGTCGTTGAACTCTAGGTTCCCACGTAAAGTTAAAATGCCCCTATTTCAAGAAGAATAAACTCACGAAAACACGAAAATTCACTAAATTTGCGTTCATTGTTTTGATTTTGACCGCCTGACAACTTTACGGAAATATCAGAGTGATTATAAACAAGGACTCTGTGACGGGCAACTTATAATATCCGTGTTTTAAAGATTTTAATGATATCAAGCCAGTCCAGTTCAAACTATTATCACGTGGTACAATTCTCATTTACATATTATGAATATTAATTAGCAAAAGTACTACTAATTTCTGGTTATGCAGAATTCTAAATTTCAACCTCCGTATCAAGACAAATATGGAAGAGATATTTTGATTCACGATGGAATGCATATTTGCAATAATTTAATCATCCAAAAGGTTGTGTTAAACCCTACTACCGACACGCCCACGTTTATAAATTGTATAAAGTTCAAGATATTAGATCAAGTATACATGAAATAGTTGTTCATTGCAATTACTGATACAATATAATCAAGGCTTTAATCAAGTCAACAATCAGATGGTGATTTGTTGTTAATTGATTTGAAAAGATCCAGGTTCTATTATGCCTGTATTGTCATATTTAATGAACACATGTTTGTGTATAGTCAGTGTTATTATTTTTCTTATGAATTCTGTTTGAGCCTTTTGGAGATAATAGGATTCACATTCTAAACTTCTCATATCGATATTCAGGGTGGTATAATTATTGTGTAAAGCGAAAGGGATTTTCTTAACCTATAAATGTGTATTAATGTTCACTAATTAAAGTTTATGTATGTTTTATTTCCTTGCAGATGCCATTTGTTTACTTTTATCACTTCATCTTGACTTGTTTATGGAAGTCTGGGAATTGTCTGACCGCACTGCTAATAGACTTTCTTGATTGATTTAAGGCATGTCAATCTTAAGTTACTCCTCCCATGCTTTGTCTAGAGTAAATCAGAAATTTAGTTAAGTTGCAGTTGTAATATTTTATATGGATTAGATACACATGTTTATTTTAAGTAATAGTTTTATTTGTATTTATTGATTATGGCTTGAAAAAACGAAAATCCGCTACCGTTGTCGATTCAAATAATGCTAGTAAAAATTAAAGACGAATTAATAGCAGAATTTATTGTGATTGGAGTTAATGCTCCCGCTTCATTCAGTCAAAAACAATTACAAGCTTTGTTAAACTCTAATCGTCATGCTATGCCTGCTGTTAACATGCAAACAAATGATAACACAGAAGTACATGATATTATATCAAAGAACACCATTCGTAAACTATCAGCCAATGTAAAATCGTTGACCGAAACTGTTAAAAGTCAGGGTGAAATTCTAAAAACTGTGGTGGACCTTCAAAAGAATGCTGCCAGAATTGATTTATCGTGTATTAGTAATCAAAATCAATCTTCATCTCAAATAATTGAAACACAGGAAATAGTGATTCCATGAAAGTGTCTGCTGGTATGTTCCCGCACATAAGTGTCACAAACCCACCGACAAAATATAAAAGAAGGCAAGTACATTAATCTAGTTTCTCTGCTAATTCCTGTAAATGAAAATCAAAGTGATACTCAGCAAATAGAGGCAGATGGTTATATTCTCCTTCTTAAACCCAAAGATCATCGCCTGCAGCGCGACTTGTCTATACATGAATACATAGAGGCATTTAACATTTTTTTAAAACATTGTTTGCGAATTTGAAGATCGCCGTGTAGAACTCGACATGTTTTTACAAGATATCATAGAAATGGCGACAAAATTTAAAGGTAACATTTTCTATGAATACCACAAGGCGTTCGCTAAGAAAGTCGCAGCTATCAAATTAACTAAAGGTTTGACCGTTGACTGGTCAATTAGAGACGAGAAACTCTATTCTTCAGTTTGCTTTGGGAGAGCTATAAATACATGTGGCGTATGTGGAAGTTCTTTGCATAGCACTGAAATGTGTTACGTATCCGATACCTCACAGGGCAAAAGCTACCATTCTCAACAAATGCGCATTCTTTCAACACCTTATTCTAAGCCACAATCAAGTGTCGATATTGACTCATACGGAAGACCCAAGTTATTTCACAAACGGAAATAAATTTATAATTATTATCTCGCTAGTAATTGCTATCGAGGATCCGCGTGCCGCTATGCTAATGTTGAAATGAATATAAAATCAGGAAACGCAAAGCAAACCTTCGACAATTGTATCAAAAACTGCTAAACAAGCAAATATATGACTAGATAACGATAATGTGTATATGCATGCAACAACACCAATCTATGTAGATAAATTAGCATGGAGCTACAAAGACATCAAGATAGATATTTCGTTAATTCATTAATTAACGGGTTACGTGAAGGATTTTTACGGGCGTATCATCTTTGCCGGTAAAAGTTTTAGAATGTAAAACCTGCTTTCTACTACAAAATGTCCAGATGATGTTTCGGATTAGTCAAATCAGAGTTGGACAATAATTTTGTTATGGGCCCATTTACGAAAGCACCTTTTGATATATATAGGGTTAGTCCTGTCGGCATTGTTGAAGGTAAAGGTAAATATTCTAAAAGAAAAGACTTATACTTGATTTATCTGCACATAACGACGAGCATAGTAGTGTGAACGACCCCATCAACAAAGAGGATTTTTCGCTTTCGTATATTAAAATCGATGATGCCATTAAAATCATCAAAGAATACGGTTT
Source organism: Mytilus coruscus (assembly GCA_017311375.1). NCBI lineage: Eukaryota > Metazoa > Mollusca > Bivalvia > Mytilida > Mytilidae > Mytilus > Mytilus coruscus. Next base: position 73,488,210 of record CM029605.1, read on the forward strand.
TGCCTCAAGGTGTTGTAAGTTGGACGTATCAATGCATTTAAATTTATTTCTATTCATCCGAGTTTATGGCATTTATATGGATTTAAATGGGAAAATATGTATAAACACTGGACACTTTTAATTTGCAAAACACTCATTTGCAAATCCGCCGCCGCCTCAAATTAGAGCTACAGTGTCATGTATATAACCAAAATGTGCGGAATTACATGGGATTCAATAATTTCATTGCTTTTATGCTTTTATTATTATATATATTTTACAATTTGATTTGAAAAACATGGGATTTTCAATATCCCATGGGACAGGGCAAAATCCCAGGGATTGACCATTATCCCATGGGATTTTGGTTAAAATCCATAGGGATTTTGGTCCCATGGGATAATTGTAGTCCCATGGGATATTTGTTGTCTACATGGGACAAAAACCCATGGGACTATAATTATCTCATGGGATCCATAATATCCCATGGGACAAAATAATATCCTATGGGATTCAAATTATAAATATACAGTAATGTGTATGTTACAATGTATTCTGTTTGGTAGTAAATTGTTTTAAGATGAATCTTTTTAGTTGAATATCTTTTTTTCCTGGAAATGTTAATGCAATATATTGTTCTATAACTGTTCAAAACTAAACTTTTAAACAACAAAGCAGATAATGTAAGTATCAATATATGTTTATTTATGGATTCTAGAATAATTTTTTGAAACACAATTATTTCCCATTTGAAATCAATGAAAACTATATTATTAGACTTAAGGGGCTCATGGGTATAAATCAAATTTTTTTAAATATAGGATTTCGCTATCTTTTCTATAAATGAACTTTCTCCTATACCTAGAAAAAAAAAAAATTGTCCGTTCATTTAAGCTCACAGTCTGCCTTCGAAAGAAGCATACATTTTTGTTAAGGTACTTTTTTTCTGTTGAACTAATAGTAGAAATAAAGGTGATATCGAAAAAAAAAATAAGAACTAAATTACAGAAATCGCTTAAATTTTACAATTGTTTAGTTTATTTATAGATTATTTGAAAAAAATAATATAGGTCACCGATGAGTTAAAAGATATTTCAATTTTAATGCAAAAATGGCATTTTTTTCACCAAAGGGAGATAATTTGGAGCTTTTCCAATGATGTTAACAATTTAAAAATCATCTGGGGCAAAACATTTATTTTTTTTGGTTGATTTTGTACCATATCATAAAGTAACAACTATATATAGTAATGAATAAAAAAATTATGAATTTTTAAAAGAAATATTTAAATTTTTGCTGAATTTTTGTACCCTCGAGCCTCCTTAACATACTACATGACTAGTAGCTTTTTACATTATCATAAATCAAATTTTGTTTCAGGATATCCCTCCACCCACAAATTAATAGTTTCTTATCATCCAGCATGGTGTGATCATAATGTATAGTCCACTTTTGGCCATTCAGCATAGAATATTGACATTATTGTGGTTTCAATATCTTTTGGTATTTAATAGAACTTCAATTCATTGACTGAGTGATGAAAATAATAACTGATCTGACTTTTGTCTTTGAATTTATTCTGGTCTTGTTTCTGTGTTTTTCCTTTTATTCTAAGTGATGAATTTCAATCCTTCTGGAAAAGAACAAATAAAATCTGAAGTTATGAATAATAAAAAATGTTTGCATACATATCATGCATATAGCAATAATATATGATTTTCAATAAAATTTGCTATGCAGAATGGATTTTACTGATTGTTGAAGGTTGTCCAGTCTCATCAGTTGTTAACCTCCTACATCCTTTGGTCTCTGGTGGAGAGTTGTCAAATTAGCAATATACCACATCTTCCTATTCTAATATCATATAACAATCAATTTATGTATTCTTCTTTATAACATTTAGGTATTTTTCACAGTTATATATCTTTGCACCTTTGTTTGCGTGTATACCATCTTTGCGCTAGTTTATTGTTTTCTGTTTGGTATTAAATTTATAGTTAAGATCCATTTATTACACCTTGTGATCCGTTTATTTGGCAATCGCCAATGACAGTCAGTAAGGGTTTAAGAACATTTGTTGTTCGACCTGTTAGTCAAATACGTTTTGTTTAAAATATACTTTTCACTTTTTGGTCTTTTGGAAAATGTTGTTTGTGCTGTATTTAGACCCCTCTAACAAGAAATTTGTGTTGCATGCACACGTATAAAAGTGCGGTTTTTATCCAACGCAATCATAGGTTTGAACGTTGTTTTCAATTTAGACTTGTTTATATTTTTGTTTGGGCTTGTATTATATTTGCCTTCGGGTTTATATGATCCGTTCATCCTATTTTGACTCCTCAAAATTGAAGAGTCTATCCTAAATTGAGGTAAATTATGTGGCCTTCCAACAACCGTTTCGATTCCTAACATCACTGAAGAGACATTAATTGTCGAAATCTGGATATAGTGTACAAAAATCTTTGCACCTTTGTTTGCGGTATACCATCTTTGCCTGCAAGTTTATTGTTTTCTGTTTGGTATTAAATTTATAGTTAAGATCCATTTATTACACCTTGTGATCCGTTTATTTGGCAATCGCCAATGACAGTCAACGAGGTTTAAGAACATTTGTTGTTCGACCTGTTAGTCAAATGCGTTTTGTTAAAATATACTTTTTCACTTTTTTGGTCTTTTGGAAAATGTTGTTTGTGCTGTATTTAGACCCCTCTAACAAGAAATTTGTTTTGCATGCACACGTATAAAATTGCGGTTTTTATCCAACGCAATCATAAGTTTGAACGTTGTTTTCAATTTAGACTTGTTTATATTTTTTCGTTTGGGCTTGTATTATATTTGCCTTCGGGTTTATATGATCCGTTCATCCTATTTTGACTCCTCAAAATTCAAGAGTCTATCCTAAATTGAGGTAAATTATGTGGCTCCTCCAACAACCGTTTCGATCTCTAACATCACTGAAGAGACATTAATTGTCGAAATCTGGATATGGTGTACAAAAAAATCTTTGCACCTTTGTTTGCGGTATACCATCTTTGCCGCAAGTTTATTGTTTTCTGTTTGGTATTAAATTTATAGTTAAGATCCATTTATTACACCTTGTGATCCGTTTATTTGGCAATCGCCAATGACAGTCAGCAGGGTTTAAGAACATTTGTTGTTCGACCTGTTAGTCAAATGCGTTTTGTTAAAATATACTTTTTCACTTTTTTGGTCTTTTGGAAAATGTTGTTTGTGCTGTATTTAGACCCCTCTAACAAGAAATTTGTTTTGCATGCACACGTATAAAAATTGCGGTTTTTATCCAACGCAATCATAGGTTTGAACGTTGTTTTCAATTTAGACTTGTTTATATTTTTTCGTTTGGGCTTGTATTATATTTGCCTTCGGGTTTATATGATCCGTTCATCCTATTTTGACTCCTCAAAATTGAAGAGTCTATCCTAAATTGAGGTAAATTATGTGGCCTTCCAATAACTGTTTCGATTCCTTAACATCACTGAAGAGACATTATTAATTGTCGAAATCTGGATATGGTGTACAAAAATCTCTGCAAATCTTTGTTTGCGGTATACCATCTTTGCCCGCAAGTTTATTGTTTTCTGTTTGGTATTAAATTTATAGTTAAGATCCATTTATTACACCTTGTGATTTATTTGTAATCGCCAATGACAGTCAACAGGTTTAAGAACATTTGTTGTTCGACCTGTTAGTCAAATGCGTTTTGTTAAAACCTTTTCACTTTTTGGTCTTTTGGAAAATGTTGTTTGTGCTGTATTTAGACCCCTCTAACAAGAAATTGTTTTGCATGCACACGTATAAAAGTGCGGTTTTGTCAACACAATCATAGGTTTGAACGTTGTTTTTTAGACTTGTTTTATATTTTTGTTTGGGCTTGTATTATATTTGCCTTCAGGTTTATATGATCCGTTCATCCTATTTTGACTCCTCAAAGTTCAAGAGTCTATCCTAAATTGAGGTAAATTATGTGGCCTTCCAATATTTCGATTCCTAACATCACTGAAGAGACATTAATTGTCGAAATCCGGATATGGTGTACAAAAATCTTTGCACCTTTGTTTGCGGTATACCATCTTTGCCGCAAGTTTATTGTTTTCTGTTTGGTATTAAATTTATAGTTAAGATCCTTTATTACACTTTGATCCTTTATTGATCCATGAAAGTGGTTTAAGAAATTTGTTGTTCGACCTTATAAATCGTTTTGTAAAATATATTTTTCATTTTTGGTCTTTGAAAAGTTGTTTGTTTATTTAGACCCTTACAAATTTTTGTTTTGCTGTAGTATAAAATTGGTTTTATCACGCAATCATATTTGAACGTTGTTTAATTTAGACTTGTTTAATTTTTGTTTGGGTTATATATTTGCCTTCGGTTTTTAATTCATCCTATTTTACTCTAAATTCAAATCTTCTAATTGGTAAATTAGGCCTTCAAAACGTTTGATTCCTATCATGAAATTAATTGTCGAATCCGATATGGTTAAAAATTTTCACTTTGTTGTATTTTTCTTTTGTTTTTGATTAAATGCTTAATTAAATTTTAATTTATAAATTTCTTTGTCCATTTTTTTTTTTTTTTTTATCTTTTGTAAAATTCATAATTTAATTTTTTTAATTTATAAAAATTTCTTTGTCATTTTTTATTATTTTTTTTGTTTTTAGTTTTTTCTAAGTTTAATTATTTGTAAATTTTCTAAATTATCTTTTGTACTTCATTTTTTTTGTAATTTATCTTTCTTCGTTTTGACACTGGTTAATTTTCCTAATTTTAAACTTTTTTTGTTTGAAATTTATTGCCAAAATTTTTAAATGTTTCAAGTTATGTTATTTTTATTTTTTGGCTTTTCTGGTTCTCTTTCCAAATATCTAATGTAATGCTCAACTTTCTATAACGTTGAAAATTTCTTTTGCTTCATTTTTTTTTTATTTTGTTTATTGTTTTCCTCATATTTATAATTTGTAATTTTTTGAATTTATTAAAAATTTTTCTTCATTTTTTTTATTTTTTTGTTGTTTATATTTTTGTTTGGGCTTGTATTATATTTGCCTTCGGGTTTATATGATCCGTTCATCCTATTTTGACTCCTCAAAGTTCAAGAGTCTATCCTAAATTGAGGTAAATTATGTGGCCTTCCAATAACCGTTTCGATTCCTAACATCACTGAAGAGACATTAATTGTCGAAATCCGGATATGGTGTACAAAAATCTTTGCACCTTTGTTTGCGGTATACCATCTTTGCCGCAAGTTTATTGTTTTCTGTTTGGTATTAAATTTATAGTTAAGATCCATTTATTACACCTTGTGATCCGTTTATTTGGCAATCGCCAATGACAGTCAGCAGGGTTTAAGAACATTTGTTGTTCGACCTGTTAGTCAAATGCGTTTTGTTAAAATATACTTTTCACTTTTTGGTCTTTTGGAAAATGTTGTTTGTGCTGTATTTAGACCCTCTAACAAGAAATTTGTTTTGCATGCACACGTATAAAATTGCGGTTTTATCCAACGCAATCATAGGTTTGAACGTTGTTTTCAATTTAGACTTGTTTATATTTTTGTTTGGGCTTGTATTATATTTGCCTTCGGGTTTATATGATCCGTTCATCCTATTTTGACTCCTCAAAATTGAAGAGTCTATCCTAAATTGAGGTAAATTATGTGGCCTTCCAATAACCGTTTCGATTCCTAACATCACTGAAGAGACATTAATTGTCGAAATCCGGATATGGTGTACAAAAATCTTTGCACCTTTGTTTGCGGTATACCATCTTTGCCGCAAGTTTATTGTTTTCTGTTTGGTATTAAATTTATAGTTAAGATCCATTTATTACACCTTGTGATCCGTTTATTTGGCAATCGCCAATGACAGTCAGCAGGGTTTAAGAACATTTGTTGTTCGACCTGTTAGTCAAATGCGTTTTGTTAAAATATACTTTTCACTTTTTGGTCTTTTGGAAAATGTTGTTTGTGCTGTATTTAGACCCCTCTAACAAGAAATTTGTTTTGCATGCACACGTATAAAAATTGCGGTTTTTATCCAACGCAATCATAGGTTTGAACGTTGTTTTCAATTTAGACTTGTTTATATTTTTTCGTTTGGGCTTGTATTATATTTGCCTTCGGGTTTATATGATCCGTTCATCCTATTTTGACTCCTCAAAGTTCAAGAGTCTATCCTAAATTGAGGTAAATTATGTGGCCTTCCAATAACCGTTTCGATTCCTAACATCACTGAAGAGACATTAATTGTCGAAATCCGGATATGGTGTACAAAAATCTTTGCACCTTTGTTTGCGGTATACCATCTTTGCCGCAAGTTTATTGTTTTCTGTTTGGTATTAAATTTATAATTAAGATCCATTTATTACACCTTGTGATCCGTTTATTTGGCAATCGCCAATGACAGTCAGCAGGGTTTAAGAACATTTGTTGTTCGACCTGTTAGTCAAATGCGTTTTGTTAAAATATACTTTTCACTTTTTGGTCTTTTGGAAAATGTTGTTTGTGCTGTATTTAGACCCTCTAACAAGAAATTTGTTTTGCATGCACACGTATAAAAATTGCGGTTTTTATCCAACGCAATCATAGGTTTGAACGTTGTTTTCAATTTAGACTTGTTTATATTTTTGTTTGGGCTTGTATTATATTTGCCTTCGGGTTTATATGATCCGTTCATCCTATTTTGACTCCTCAAAATTCAAGAGTCTATCCTAAATTGAGGTAAATTATGTGGCCTTCCAATAACCGTTTCGATTCCTAACATATTAATTGTCGAAATCCGGATATGGTGTACAAAAATCTTTGCACCTTTGTTTCCGGTATACCATCTTTGCCGCAAGTTTATTGTTTTCTGTTTGGTATTAAATTTATAGTTAAGATCCATTTATTGCACCTTGTGATCCGTTTATTTGGCAATCGCCAATGACAGTCAGCAGGGTTTAAGAACATTTGTTGTTCGACCTGTTAGTCAAATGCGTTTTGTTAAAATATACTTTTCACTTTTTGGTCTTTTGGAAAATGTTGTTTGTGCTGTATTTAGACCCTCTAACAAGAAATTTGTTTTGCATGCACACGTATAAAATTGCGGTTTTATCCAACGCAATCATAGGTTTGAACGTTGTTTTCAATTTAGACTTGTTTATATTTTTGTTTGGGCTTGTATTATATTTGCCTTCGGGTTTATATGATCCGTTCATCCTATTTTGACTCCTCAAAATTCAAGAGTCTATCCTAAATTGAGGTAAATTATGTGGCCTTCCAATAACCGTTTCGATTCCTAACATCACTGAAGAGACATTAATTGTCGAAATCCGGATATGGTGTACAAAAAATCTTTGCACCTTTGTTTGCGGTATACCATCTTTGCCGCAAGTTTATTGTTTTCTGTTTGGTATTAAATTTATAGTTAAGATCCATTTATTACACCTTGTGATCCGTTTATTTGGCAATCGCCAATGACAGTCAACAGGATTTAAGAACATTTGTTGTTCGACCTGTTAGTCAAATGCGTTTTGTTAAAATATACTTTTTCACTTTTTTGGTCTTTTGGAAAATGTTGTTTGTGCTGTATTTAGACCCTCTAACAAGAAATTTGTTTTGCATGCACACGTATAAAATTGCGGTTTTATCCAACGCAATCATAGGTTTGAACGTTGTTTTCAATTTAGACTTGTTTATATTTTTGTTTGGGCTTGTATTATATTTGCCTTCGGGTTTATATGATCCGTTCATCCTATTTTGACCCCTCAAAATTCAAGACTCTATCCTAAATTGAGGTAAATTATGTGGCCTTCCAATAACCGTTTCGATTCCTAACATCACTGAAGAGACATTAATTGTCGAAATCCGGATATGGTGTACAAAAATCTTTGCACCTTTGTTTGCGGTATACCATCTTTGCCGCAAGTTTATTGTTTTCTGTTTGGTATTAAATTTATAGTTAAGATCCATTTATTACACCTTGTGATCCGTTTATTTGGCAATCGCCAATGACAGTCAGCAGGGTTTAAGAACATTTGTTGTTCGACCTGTTAGTCAAATGCGTTTTGTTAAAATATACTTTTCACTTTTTGGTCTTTTGGAAAATGTTGTTTGTGCTGTATTTAGACCCTCTAACAAGAAATTTGTTTTGCATGCACACGTATAAAATTGCGGTTTTATCCAACGCAATCATAGGTTTGAACGTTGTTTTCAATTTAGACTTGTTTATATTTTTGTTTGGGCTTGTATTATATTTGCCTTCGGGTTTATATGATCCGTTCATCCTATTTTGACTCCTCAAAATTCAAGAGTCTATCCTAAATTGAGGTAAATTATGTGGCCTTCCAATAACCGTTTCGATTCCTAACATCACTGAAGAGACATTAATTGTCGAAATCCGGATATGGTGTACAAAAATCTTTGCACCTTTGTTTGCGGTATACCATCTTTGCCGCAAGTTTATTGTTTTCTGTTTGGTATTAAATTTATAGTTAAGATCCATTTATTACACCTTGTGATCCGTTTATTTGGCAATCGCCAATGACAGTCAGCAGGGTTTAAGAACATTTGTTGTTCGACCTGTTAGTCAAATGCGTTTTGTTAAAATATACTTTTCACTTTTTGGTCTTTTGGAAAATGTTGTTTGTGCTGTATTTAGACCCTCTAACAAGAAATTTGTTTTGCATGCACACGTATAAAATTGCGGTTTTATCCAACGCAATCATAGGTTTGAACGTTGTTTTCAATTTAGACTTGTATATATATATATATATATATATATAGATCAATGTTAAAACTTTAGGCAATTACAATAACATACCATTTTTCACAAGAATTTGCAATATATTACACTAACACCAACAACAGAAACAGCACTTCTTTCAGCTTCTGAAGTTCTGAAAGAGTTCAACTTGTGTGAAAATACCTTGAATTCTTTGGACATGTTGAAATTATAACATTGATACAAAAATTATATTGGTTTTTTTTTCTTATTTTTGTGTTGTTCGCTTGCTGTCTCATTTTATATATGGTTATACATGTACATATATCCTAAATCTTCTTTTTTAATACTTAATTATTAATAGTAAAATGGGATGTTTTTATTTTGATAATCTCAAAACATTATTATTCTATCAATAACTTATTTCCAAGTTCACAAAACACCAATGTGTCAGATATTAATTTTAAGATATGTATAAAACATGATTAACAAGCAGTTGACAGGATGTCATGCAAAATCCCACTAATATTAAACTTTCACAAAACTCCATACTCAGCTAGTATTATTAAAGTTCTTAGTACAGGACAAATTCTTAGTACAGGACACCATGCCTGGCAGACACAAGCATGTGTCAATGTAAATCATGTAATCAGGCTCAAAACCTTAGCTTGGCATTGAATTTAAACGTCCACCACAATAACAGTAAATGTGGTATATAATCAGTCAGGGGTACTACTTGTTCAAGTAATTTTAATTTACTTAAAGAAGTAAATTTTAATATACTTATATAAGTAAATTTGTAGGATACTTATACAAGTGAATTTTATTTACTTGTATAGATAAAAAAAGAATTGGTTAAGTTATGTCCCTTAGATATTCAGATTTTTTACTTATATAAGTGAAAAGTCATTCAGATTTTTACTTATATAAGTGAAAAGTCATTTAGATTTTTACTTAATATATAAGTGAAAAAGTCATCCTATCTTCTTTTCTTAAATTCTTAGGATTTCTTTGCCCTAATAGAATTTTAAATTGTCTGCCCTTTGCAGATGTCTTTACTAATCATTTAAGTGTAATTTCATGGACAATGAAAATCCCATTTGTCTGTTATCTTCAGAACACTGGTCATTTACAAGCCCCCAAGGAGCAATTTTTGAAGGCCTTGCGCCAATACTTAAGATCTTTGCTCAATCAGTTTCTTTGTTGTATTAATGAGATGAAGTAAATTTTGAGAAAATTAAGGGAGATTATTCAAACATTATAATTCACTTATATAAGTATATTTTTTTACCTCTTCAAGTAAATAAAATTACTTGTACAAGTAGTACCCTGACTGATAATGTATAAAAATATCAAAACAAAGCATAAAACTTACCGAACAAGATGTTTGACATTTATCCGTCAGATGCAAGAAAATTGAAGTGTTTCATTTCTTTCTCTTCCCTCCATTGTATAAACTTCAAATTCAATCATGCAAAATATGAAAATCTGCAAAAGTAGGACCTTGTACCTCTGCTTATCCACATTTTTACATTTGAGCAGCTTTGTTCTTTTCATCTTGCTGGCAACCTAAACATAAAAAAATAATAAATGGATTAAATTTGTGTATTTATTTTGTTGGTACAAACAATTTTTCCCATCTTTAAACGAAAACATCATCACAAAAAGAACGTCATACTGACCTCCGAAATTATTCAAACAAAACAAAATTCATACATGATTAAGATCTTGTCATAAATGTATAGCATGGATACCTCTTATTTTTGAAGACCATATGTCTATTGCATACTTATATTCCTTTGTACAAGAGTATGCATATTAATATTAGAGATTGATTCTGAGGACTTTAAAATCAAAGAGGTAGTGCCATTATCCCCTGAATTCATTACACTATACAATGCCAAATTGTATATATAAAAAAAGAAGATGTGGTATGATTGCCAATGAGACAACTCTCCACAAGAGACCAAAATGACACAGAAATTAACAACTATAGGTCACCGTACGGCCTTCAACAATAAGCAAAGCCCATACCACATAGTCAGCTATAAAAGGCCCCGAAATGACAATGTAAAACAATTCAAACGAGGAAAACTGACGGCCTAATTTATGTACAAAATATGAACAAAAAACAAATATGTAACCATAAACAAACGACAACCAGTGAATTACAGGCTCCTGACTTGGGACAGGCTCATTCATACAGAATGTGGCGGGGTTTAACATGTTAGCAGGATCCCAACCCTCTTCTAACCTGGAACAATGGTATAACAGTACAACATAAGAACGAACTATAAAAATCAGTTAACCAGATTCTCCGCAGGGTGCAGCTTGATACGACCGCAGAGGTCGAACCCTGAACAGTTTGGGCAAGTATGGACACAACATTCAAGCTTGATACAGCTCTGAATTTGGATTGGGATTACAAAGTTGACACAGAATAGGTTTCCGACACAGAATGAATGTGGTCTAAGAACTTAAAAAATTTAAATTGGACATTTACCTATCATGGTCCAATATCCAAAATCTAAATACATGGGTAGATTCAGCATATCAAAGAACCTCAAGAATTCAATTTTTGATGAAATCAAATAAAGTTCGATTTTGGACCCTTTAGAACACAATGTGGACCAATTTGATAAAGGGGCCCAAATATCAAAAATCTAAATACATGGTTAGATTCAGCATATCAAAGAACCCCATATATTCAATTTTTGTTGAAATCAAACAAAAGTTTAGTTTTGGACCCCGATTTGGACCAACTTGAAAACTGGGCACATAATCAAAAATCTAAGTACATGTTTAGATTCAGCATATCAAAGAACCCAAAGAATTCAATTTTTGTTAAAATCAAACTAAGTTTAATGTTGGACCCTTTGGACCTTGATGTAGACTAATTTGAAAACAGGACCAAAAATTAAGAATCTAAATACATGGTTAGATTCGGCATATCAAAGAACCCCAGTAATTCAATTTTTGATGAAATCAAACAAAGTTTAATTTGGGACCCTTTTGGCCCCTAATTCCTAAACTGTTGGGACCAAAACTCCCAAAATCAGTCCCTACCTTCCTTTTGTGGTCATAAAACTTGTGTTTAAATTTCATAGATTTCTATTCACTTATACTAAAGTTATTGTGCGAAAACCAAGAAAAATGCTTATTTGTGCCCCTTTTTGGCCCCTAATTCCTAAACTGTTGGGACCAAAACCCCAAAATCACTTTCCTTTAGTGGTTATAAACCTTCTGTTAAAATTTTATTGATTTCTATTTACTTATACTAAAGTTATTATCCGAAATCATCCGTCTTCGGACGACATGATACCAATATACGACCAAAAATTTTAATTTTGCGGTCGTATAAAAACTTAAATCATCACATGGATAAAAATACAAGTGGACGTGGACGCGTATACTGTACATCCCAACAACAAAAAGACACTAGGTACAGATCTGAGAGTACTCGCAGTTAACTGACAGCTAGTTCAAAGCCTCTAACAACTAATAAAAAATCATGCATCTAAGACTGAATTATCAATCCGTACACATCCAATGTATTTCGTGTAAAGACGCCATAAACAGTCAGGGAAAACATGACCTTGTGTATGCCTATCTTTAACATGTTTAATTAGCATGATTAATTTAACAGTTTCACAACTCCATGTGTACACTTTGAGAATCTTACAATACTGTCATGACTGTATATTCTGATATTCAGAATGAATTGTGAGGTTTTTATCAATGCAACTGAGAGTTGTTTTGCATTCTTATATCTGATACATACACATGACATATTTATGAGCTGAAACCACCTCCGGGTGTGGGATTTTCTCTCTGCGTTGAAGACCCATTTGTGGCCTTCAGCTGTTGTCTGCTCTTTGGTTGGGTTGTTGTCTCTTTGACATATTCCCCATTTCCATTTTCAATTTCATGTATGCAGATTTTTCTTAAATCAAAATAATCATGATAATCAAACACATTTTGTCCATTATTCAAAATTAGCAAAAATGAATGCACACAAAAATTAACATTGTTAAAGCTTTCTTTTAACTTCAAAACAGTTGCCCAAAACCTTAAATTCCTTGTTTGATTTATTTCATAAGATATTATTCAAAGCTTTTTAAAACTAGCTAGATGGTATGGCTTTTGCTCATTGTTGCATTCATATCCTTACCTATACCTTAACTTGTGCATCATTTGATCTCTAGTGGGGATAGGCCTACTGAGGAAGGTTCAACTTGGAATTTGCCGTATTATGGGTATTTATCCAAAAATGTAAAGATATTCATAACCAAAATCAAAATCATTTTGAAATTAGGATGTAAATTGTCTGTAACATGTTGTTTCATTTTGATTAGTGAGGTACTGGTGACCTGACGAAATTTATAAACATGACCGTTTGACCTATAGGAGTTACCCTACTGGAGTTCGGATCCTAGTCCGTTCCCCTGATTCACATTCAACCTTAATTACTTGTTAGCCTGAATAAGTTAATATCTATTTACCCTTGGTCCATTCGCCCTGATTTTAAATTTTATTTTGTTATCTTGATGTATAATGTTTATTTTTGAATAGAGTATGGTAAAGTTTGAAGAATTTTTGCTCAACATTTATATTGTAATTTGTATTGCAACTACCAGATAATTTACATTATTTTCCTTTGATTTGCACTTTTGAATACAGGTATAAAGTTTTAATATAAAACAACTGAAGACCATTTACAGTGGCCAATCCAGAAATTTTCATAAGTGGGGCCCACTGACTGCCTAAGAGGGGCCTTCTCCTGTCATGCTTCAGTGATTCCCTATATAATCAACCATTTTTTCCAGAAAAGTTCAAATGCATTGATCGGCCCAAAAAGGGGTTCAAAACCCGGACCCCCAAACCCTCGATCCGCCACTGTGCCTGTATTCAAAGTCGTGGGTTTTCATCACCCTCGTCAGTGTATTGCGGAATATAACGATTTAGGCAAATTGAGAAAAACATCATGTCTGTGGTTGATAATAGTGTGTGTGCATTAATTTTCTATACCTTCCTTATTTAATATTTTTCCAATTTTGTGTACTGATGGCAAGTGTTGTAACGTATAGTGTACCAATGTCTTGAGACGCTATTTACAAGTGCGACTGAGGAATGCAGGGAAGGAAACTTATCAATTATGTTTATTTTAAGACAAAATGAGCCGCCGTAAAATGAACCGTGTCTAGAAGGTTACTGACAGGGTCACCCTCGAGAACATTAACTTGTACATTGATATTTTACTATACAGTCAGTATCCCGATTAAAACGTATGGATACAAAAGGCTTAGTGGTTTTCGGCTGACTACTAATACATGCACGATGTCTCAAAATATCCCGGCAGCGTTAAATACCAGTTGAAGTCAGTAGCCCTTTTCACAAAAATCTTAAGTGTAAAATTAATCTTACGATAAAAATATTTAGTTGAATTGTTAAGGAATATTTTAGTCTCGGAGGGGCTTCTTTTTCTTCTTCTTTAATTTTTAGCTATATTTCTACAAACTTACACTTTTGCTCATTGTTCTCTTTTCTCATATTTTAGCATTTCATTATTCTTCAATCTTTATTTTTGCCCGTTATTCTCTATTCTGTTAACCCCTTCCATAACCTCTTATGTGGACTTCTTTAAGCTTTCGGTAGTTTATTTTATCCTATTTCTGTCTATGTGAATGTAAATACATTATTTATCACAAAACAGAAACTTACCAAATATTTGTTTATGAAGTCCTCACCAGTTGCGAATCCAAAAATGTCATAAGGAGGAACTGACTGTCATGCTTAAAGAGGGGCCCACTACAGTGATTCTCTAAATAATCAACCATTTTTTCCGAAAAAGGGCAGGTTTAATCCGCCTCTACCCTTCCCACTTCGTACACATGAATTCAGATTCAAGACCTCTCTGACTAAAGTACGGAAGTAAGTTACATTTGCTTATATATCAGGTTTTGAATTGAACTGGCGGATAGTTGTTGCATTGCCAATCATACCACATCTCCTTATTTTTTTATATATACGAAAGCCTCATTCATATTTGGTGTATTGATTAATATGTAAAGATGCAGCAATTGGGTAAAAACATTTTAAAATACAGCACAAGAGATTCAGATTATATAAAACTTTTAAGTCGAAGACATACTGACAAAGCTATGACAAAAACTTAAAAACGACTAAATGACGTACAACAGTCTATAAAACTTTACTATAGCATACAAAACGCAAACATTTAAAACACATAAGAAGCACCCAAACAGTACTAATCTAAAAGAAATTAAAAGAATAAATAATTTGTAAAGATCTCGGATTTCGGGGCGAACTGTGACATGTGAGGTGCGAACTTCTAGGGTGCGAACGTGTATTGGGCGCGAACGGACCTGATACTATTTTCAACTAGGCCTACAGCTATATTTTCTTATCATCTAAAAGTAAACATTGGTTCTGGTATTATGTGATAAGTCATTTTTTCATGCAGACCCAGTTTCATTAATACCTTGAAATTAAAGTGGTTTTATGCATATCAGCCCAGATTATGTGTGAAATTTTATTAAACAATTCAACAAAACACGTTCTTAACAGGTTAAATTCAATTTACAAATTTACAAGTTCAGATCTACTGGCATTCAACACCAAATTACTTACTTGCTGTACATTGCTAACTTTGATTGTATATTGTCATATTGTATACAGGATGGCGGCTTCGAAGCGGGGTAAAATGCAGGTAAAAGAAAGCGAGAATTTTATTGTTGAAAATTTTAAGTATTAAATTCCTAAATTTGTATAAATTTAACTCCGCTCTACGCGGGTAACATGGTTGTTTGATATGAAAATAGGATAAAAACATCCGGAAAATGTGACTAGTAATTATCACATTATAAGTATTCGAATATATAAAGAACAATGCATATGAAAACACTTAACAAGGAATAAGTATTGGTAAACGGACAGAAAGATTTAGTACAAAAGTTTGAATTAATTATTCAACAATTGTTAAATATATTAGAGAAAGTTCTTGACGAATTGACTTTATTATAAGTCCTTTATAGATAAATGTATTTAGTTGATGAAATGATTAATACGTCTTCAAATATTTTTTTTTTTATCAATAACTTATAAAAGGAGACATTTTGACAGCATGAAGCCAGTTAAATACCAAACCACTTTGACAGATTGTTTTCTTAACAATCATTGTTCAATATTAATATTCAAAAATAAATTTTGTTTACAAGTCCGTTTCCTTTTAAAAATGTTTCAGACAATGCTGAAACGTTTTCAAATTAAGATAAGTTGAAAGGAAAAAATCCCAAAACTGAATCGTGACTTTTGTTGTACGTTCTAAGTGTCAATCCTAGCAAACACAAATTTGGAAATAAAAGCGATTAAAATGAAATATATAGAAGGAAAAAGGGGTTATTGAACAAATTATTGCTATACACTCACATACTTCTAAAAAGATTTGCATATGTAAGCTGTCCATGAATAATGTTGAATTATTTCAAGAGTTTCAATTAATTTAGGAGAAAAAAAAGATTAAAACAGTTTAATTTTCGACACCTCCTTCTACAAAAAATAGTGATTCTTTTTGTAGTTCTTTTGGTACTTCAGTTTCCTTTTGAAATTGTTAGATGGCAAAATATTTAGGAGAAGATTGTATTTGCAATTGTATTTGTACTTTATGTTATTGTGGTGATATTGGCGACGAGATTCGTTATACTATAGCAAGGATTTGTACAAATCCTTGATTATAGAATGTTCGGCAATAGACGAAAGTAGACAAACCCTTTTTAAACGGGGTTTTGATCTCCAAGCACGCCACGTACATGTATAGTGAAATTATGTTTACTCAGGCGTAGTTACAGAAGTTTATTTGCTACTTTTTTACTTCTTTATTTTATATAAATGATTTTTTTTTAATTTAACATTTTTTCTTCGAAAAATTTGTAGTGTTGCAATAAGGAATAGACACAGATACTTAACTACATTTAACAAAAGAAATTTTGTGTAATGTCACCAATATGTATTACACATAGACAGGATGTTCTCTAGAAAACTATGGTATTCTAATACGTTATACACCCCCAGGGTACACGCACTGTCGCAATGGAAAATTACTGCATGCTTTAATTACCTGTAACCAGCCCTTCAACAAATCAGTTGACTGACCAGGTCATTACAGTTTTAAAAGTTTTCTTCAGATTCATTTTAATTTTAAATATAAATCTTTAAAAAGTATACTTTGACATAATTATGCAGTAAAATAATTTAACAATTTGAAATCGGACTTTTCCAAAGATTAAGATACAATTATATATATTATTCAATTTCTGGACAGATCTATACATGCATTAGTCCCAGATATTTGTAATTATAAATCAAAATGATTTACATAATTACTGGAAAATAATATAATGTTTCAGTTATGTTGATGTCATAAATACACATGAATTATTTGAGGATGCATGCTGGAATTTCTTACCTAAATGCATTACGGTGACCACAGACATATTTATATCATATACTGATTCTTTAATTTCTTTAAAAACATCAGAAAAAACGCTGAATCAAACGATATAAACCTACGCAGTGCTGGGCGAGGTGTCGGGATTTGATATACATGTATCATTAAGTTACAGTACTGTTAGGATTTGCCTGGCCTTTTTAGAAGGGGGAGTAGGAGGGTCCTGATCCCGAAATCCCGGGCTTAAAAACACGAAATCCCGAGGATTAAATAAATTTAAATCCCGACATCCCGAAATTCGAAAAAAAAATTCCCGGATCCCGAAAGGCCGGGTCAATCCTGAAATCCCGAGCTTAAAAACACCCGATCCCGGAGTCCCGATAAAGGTCCTATCCCCCCTCTTTTTACAGGGACTTTCTATACTAACTGTTAGTATAGACTGTCCCTGGCTTGAAAATTAGTTCTCTGCTCAGCAACTGGTGCGTGATTAGCAAATCAAATATCTTGTAGCAGTAAAATACACAAATGTATAATACCTGGGAACGGTATATACGGTAGATATATATGTTCCTGATAATACCTACATTCAGGAGCACAGTCTGTCTTTTCCGTAAATAACTTCGAGATTGATATGTAAGTTTACTCTGCTAATCCATATTCCTGTAATTCAGATTTGTATTTAAATATACGTATGAGACCCCGTAACTATTTATATTCACTCAAAGAAAGGGGTTTTCCATTACTGGGTAAATCATATCTATTTCAGGATCAATTTATCGGTTACACTTCCCTCTCACCAGTGATTCTTTGTAAGCTGACAATCTGAAAAAGGTATACTGTTGACTCCGGGAAAGGGGGCTATCTCAATACTTAATTGATAGGGGTGCCACTGTGGTTCTGTTACCCAACTCTTTACTTATCATTTAGATTTTAAAAATGTATTCCTTTTCATATATTGCGTAGGTAAAAATTTGACCCTTTTTCATATTCCTTGGGTTTCATGTGGTATGCAATGTAAGAGGGGAATACAAAAGTGCCAAAAGAAAAAAAAGTTGGTTGATAAAAACAGCCGGGAACACATAGAAAGATGACGGACGAAGAATTTATGGGAACTTTTATTGACCTAATCATATTATTTCTGATAGTCTTCAGGTCTTCCCCGACCTATTCACATATTTTCAATCTTGAAAAGGTGACCTATTCCAGCGGCACATCCTATCACCTTGTATATAGGAAGTGGACCCCCTGAAACTGTTGACTATCAATTTGCATGATTAATCCGGACTGCTGCAAAAGACAATAATTCGATCAGTTCACGGATTCAGATTGAATAGGGTTATAATACCCTCTCCCCCAAATAAGTAAGAATTAGGTTACTTTTTTCAGTAGTCCAATAATTATGACTTCTTGCAAGGCTATTTTTAATTATTTTTCCTATGACGGCGTCCCCGAAAAAAAGTTAAAATAGCCTCCCAAGACTTCATAATTATTTGCAAATATGGTCGTACCACAATTAAGGGTTTGTTACAATTTCTCGGGTTTTCTAACCTTACAAACCCGGAAAAACTAACCAGGCCAAGTGATAAAAAATCCTCTTCCCCTTTTTATCCCACCAGAAAATCAAAAGGTTGTCCCCTTACACCTACACGACAAAAACAAATACAAATATGGTACATGTACGTATCATTGCCAAAGTGACGGCTCTTCAACAGAAACTTAAGATGTAGAAATTAACAACTATATATATATATAGGTCACTGTACATATTTCAACAATGGGCTAAAAAGCCAAACTGCGTAATAAGCTACAAAAAGCCAAAATAGATAGACAATATCTGACAAGGGTAGAAATGTTCAGAATGTTGAAAAAAAATCTACTGTCCATTTGCACCAAAACTGGCAGCTGACATATAGGAGTTGTTGCCTTAAATACAGATTTTTACAAATTTTTTTTCTTCATATTTTTGAATTTGCCTTTTTATCTCGAAAACTGTAATATTGAAAGAGAAACTTAAATCTTATTAAAAAGTTGGTATTTGCTGCTTCTGGTCAGACAAATATAACCATGTATAATAAACAGCTGCAACACGAGCGCATGATATGCTCGTTGTCTTTTTGTTTGAGATTTTTATGCAATCATCATAAATAGTTTTTGAGAGACAACGCGACATGTGAACCCCCTTTTATTTACAAAAACTCAATAACTCTAAAATAAATTTTGAATCATCACCGAAAAGTATACAGATCTGTAGATTAATATAACTAAGAAGTGTGTAAAGTTTTAAGCAATAATCATAAATCGTTTTGGGACGCGACATGTGAATCCCCACCCCCACTCCCACCGTTTTTTTTATGACGGGCGTATAATAAGTCCATGGATACAGAATTTACTAATATATTTAGTCCGATGTCAGTAATTTATATCCCCAGACTAATTTTGCTAGTCCATGATATCACTATTCCTAGGTAAAATGTCCATGTCCTTTATTTAACTAGGACTATGTATATTAAAAGAAATCATTTACATATTACAAACGATGGAATTTTTAATTCTCATAAGTTTTATTGTTGGTTAACAGTTGTGCATTAACATGATTAAGTGTTAACTTACTTCTTAAAAGCTTAATATTTAAAAGATCATGAAGGTAGAAGACCTGGACCATTCATACTTAGTATATATAGATGCCCTGTAATATGAAGTTTTCGTCTGTAATATGTTCATTGTCCTTGACCTCATTTCATGGTTCAGTGACTACTTCGAAAAAAAGATAAGATTTTTAGTATTCTTAATTTCTCTCTTGTAATGAGTAATAGGATAACTATATTTGGTATGTGCTTGCAAAGTCCTCTTGTTCGTCAGACAGTTTTCACCTGGCTTGACCTTATTTCATGGATCAGTGAACAAGGTTAAGCTTTTGTGGTTACGTCCATATCTCAGATACTTTAAGCAATAGGTCTACTATATTTACTTTAGTGTATGGAATGATTGTGTAATAGGAATGGATTATTTCCTTATTATTACTTAATTATTTCAGGCTGTTAATTTATTTGCTTGATAATATTTCATTTCTATTTACTTTATTCTATTTAGTGTTCATATATTAAGCAAGACTGACATTTGAGTTCCTTTATTTATTTGGCGTTTGCGATAATTTTGCAATGTTATTTATTTTTGCTTACCATTTTGAAAGAAGTTATTTAAATGAAATAATTAAAATATTTGAATATGAACTAATTGCCTAAAGACGGGTTGCCTGTCTGAGTGCGATGCACATGAAAAGGAACTATAATGAGACGGTTTGTCTGTCTGAATATAAGCTCTATAGGCAAGCCTCGTGGCGTCATGATGGCTGAGTATTCCTGGGTTTGCATAAATGTTTCCAAGGGTTTCTGTCTATATGTTACTAAGATGTTTTGATGTGTTAAATGTTGAATCGAATATGTCTTTACTTTCTTTTTATTAAATTGTTATTTGTTTTGCTGCTTTGAGTATTATTTGAAGTGCCTTGAATATACCCCATACACTGTATCCAGAACCATCCCTCACAATTGTAAGGTGTGCATGTCCAACTGGCAAGTGTCATCTGACCTTGACTTCATTTTCATGATTCAGTGGTTATTGTTAAGTTTTTGTGTTTTGGTCTGTTTTTCTAATACTTCTCATGCAAAATGTGAAGTATATTTGTTGTATGAAAATATTTAAGGATGTACATGTTAGTCTCGCATGTTTTGTTCGACCTCGACCTCATTTTAATGGTTCATTGCTCAATGTTAATTTTTTGTTTTTTGGTCAGGTTTTCTATTTTCTTATTTTCAAATTAAAAAAAGGTCAACTATCTTTAGTGTATGGAATGATTGTAAGGTACATATGTCTGACTGAGAAGTTTCATCTTACCTTGACTTTATTTCATAGTACATTGGACAATGTTGAGTTTTTGTGGTTTAGTCTATTTTTCGGATACTGAAAGCAGTAAGGCCCCTAAATTTGGTGAATGGAACGATGCACATGTCTGTCTGGCATGTTTTATATGACCTTGACCTCATTTTAATGGTTCATTGGTCAATAAAAAGTTTGCAGAAATTTTTGCATGGTTTTTATTATTGCAAAAAAATACGACAGGGTTGTAGTCGCAATAATTTAAACTCACATTTTGAAATTTTTTATATAAATTAAACTTGATTTTTCTCAATATCGCAAAAATTAAAATCGCATTTAAGCCCAAAATGACAAAATCGCAATAATATATGCACGCAATAATTTCTGAATTTACAGTAGTAGTTATTGTCATTAAATGATAATGTTTACCCTTTTATGTGTAGGGCAAGAACATTAAATATCAACAAAATAGATTTAAAGAAGTCAACAAAGCCTAAATGGTAAGTCCACTTCTATAAAAGTTATTGCCCTTGAATAATAATTATTATGAAAATAAGATGTGGTATGATAAATGAGAAAAATATCCACCAGAGTTCAATTAAGTGGATGTAAGCAATGCAACTACTTATTAGAGGCCAATGATGACCTGTAAATAATGAGAAAACCCATGCCTTATACATGATATAGTCATCTATTAAAGACACCACAAACAAAATTTGAAACACAAAATCAATTCAAACTTTATATATACCAGACTAATTTATAATAAAAAACAATTTATGAAAAAACAAAGAACCAACATCAGCCACTGAACTTTGTACAGGCTCTTGATTTTGGACAGGCAAAATATGACCGGGTTGATGTAAAAATAAGGAGCGGTATGATTGCCAATGAGACTTTTCTCCAATGGAGATCAAATGACATAAAATTTAACAAAAATAGTTCACCGTACAACCTTCGACAATGAGCAAACCCTACCGCATAGTAATCTATAAAAGGCCATGAAATAATTACAAATGTAAAACAATTCAAAGGCGAAAGCTAAGTGCCTGATTTTTGCACAAAACAATAAACAAAAAACAAATATGATATATAGCAACAATTGACAACCACTGAATAACAGGCCCCTGAGTTGGGACAGAAACTTACAAAATGTGGAATGGTTTAACACGTTTGCCGGCGCCAAATCCTCCTATTTAAGGACAGTGGTGTAAGTGTCGGTTCAATATAAAAACTATGAAAATCAGTTGAAAAGGGCTTTTTTCTGCTCTTGGGTCAGGTTAGTATGATACATTCCTGTTTTCATTCTCAATTTTATTAACTCATTAGAATGCAACAAAGCAGAAAAACAGCTACCAAAAACACAGACTGGATGTGGCTGAAAATTTATTCTTTCCCTTTGCCAAAAAAGACTCAACATACAGATCTATTAGTACTCACAGTTACTGACAGCTAATTCAAAGCAAATATCAACTAATAAAATAAACATTTTGTGAGCACCCAACCCACCCCTAACTTGGGACAATGGTTTTAATAACAGCACAACATTTGAAAAAACTGTAAACATTTGTTGCAATTGGCTTAACCCAAAAGACTGCAACAAGGCACAAAAACAACTAATATGAAAACCATAGACACAAAGCACTGAAATAAGAGTACTTACAATTGATATTCAAACGAAAGTTAAACAAAATGTTCATAAACATGATAAAATAGCCATTTTATTGCTGTATTTCTCTTCGTTCATAATTTTTGAAATTTGTGTATTTGTAGGTCAGACATCTTGGTTTTCATGGTCATCATTCAACAGTTCAATACTGAACAGAAAACTTAAAGTTGATATTTTTTATTATTTTGAAATGGAATGCGTTTTTTTCCTACACAAGAAGGAGGAAATTTCAACATAATGACTATAAACAAAAAGGAGTCATATCATCATGATCATAGATGCACGAGTCTAAATGCAACAACATAATTATCAATTGAAAGAAGGGACGAATGAAAAAAAGTATTAGTATTTTGTTGTCCAAATGAACTTGCTTTGTCCACTCATTTAAATCGCTCCATTCAATAAAGATGTACGGAGGAAGATCTTTGAAGAACAGATTGCAACAATGTTTTGTCTAAGAATTGTATGAATATTCTAGTGGATGAAATAATTTATTTACTTGACTCTTATATAGTGGACTGAATAGTATATAGCAAGCGGAAACAAGAAAACTAAAACTTACCATGAAAAGTGTTTATTTTATAAATTTGCAAATATAAACATAATATTATGAACACCATAAAGGTATAAAATTCATTTTTTTGCATATTCATGTATTGTAACGAAACTATAACAAAGAAAACTTTACCTCACTAAACTATTAGCTGTGCTTTGTTAATTTATTCAGTCAGAATAGAAATATTTTTTCAGTTCTATTTTTAATAACAAAATAAACAAAATAAAGATTTCAAAACAATATTTTTTCTTTTATTTAGACATGTCATCATTTTATTTCATTTAAAGGATTTTATTTTTTACTTTAAATATTATTATACTTTCCAAATAATAATAATTTTATTGTCATATAAACAAATTAAAAACATATTTGTGACAAAATAAAAAAATACACTCATATATATATTATAAAACTTTTCACTATCAAACAGAATTCATTGAAACATACACATTAATGTTATATTTATAATTTGAATCCCATAGGATATTATTTTGTCCCATGGGATAATTATAGTCCCATGGGATTTTTGTCCCATGGGACAACAAATATCCCATGGGACAACAAATATCCCATGGGACTACAATTATCCCATGGATTTAACCAAAATCCCATGGGATAATGGTCAATCCCATGGTATTTTGCCCTGTCCCATGGGATATTGAAAATCCCATGTTTTCTAAATCAAATTGTAAAATATATATAATAATAAGAGCATAAAAGCAATCAAATTATTGAATCCCATGTAATTCCGCACATTTTGGTTATATACATGACACTGTAGCTCTTATTTGAGGCGGCGGCGGATTTGCAAATGAGTGTTTTGCAAATTAAAAGTGTCCAGTGTTTATTATTTCTACACTAGATTAGCATTTGGATGTCGTTCAAGTCCTAAAATTTTTGACAATTTATCTCTCGCTATGTGTTGGATTTTACACAATAAGTATGGAATTAATACAGTTCTGCATCTACTAGATGATTTTTTTAACAATCGATAGACCATTAGCAAACGCCGACGCTACTATGAAAAGCTTAGTTTTCGTGTTTGCTTCACTTGAAATTCCGATCGCACACATAAAACTTTAGGACCGGTAACATGCATCGAATACTTGGGTATTATATTGGACACTATTCGTATGGAAGCTAGATTACCCGCAGATAAATTATGTCGCATCAAGGAATATCTAATTCTTTTCCTCAATCGCAAAACATGTACAAAACGTGAGATGTTAAGTTTATTGGGTCATTTAAATTTTGCTATGAGAGTCATTATTCCAGGGTGATCGTTTTTATCGTATCTATTTAACATCGCTCCCTCTGTTAAAGAACTTCATCACTTTATTACTTTAAATTCTAGTTGTAGAAACGATTTATCATTGTGGCATAAGTTCTTAGATCAGTGGAATGGATTTCTTTCTTTATTGACGATAATATAGTAAATGCGTCCGATTTTAATTTATATACTGATGCTGTGTCAATCGTGGGATTTGAAGGTTATTTCAAAAATCGCTGGTTTGAAGCGTTATGACCCGTAGAAATGAAATTAGATACGGAATTATCATTGTCTATGGCTTACATGGAATTATATCCGATAGTAATTGCTGCGATTATATGGGGTAATCAGTGGTCAGGGAAGCGTATCCTATTTCATTGTAATTATATGACTACAGTCTTAATTATAAAGAAAGGAAGATCAAAATCATTAGAAATTATGAGATTGATGAGACGTCTAACTTGGTGCTCCGCAAAATATAATGTTATTATTCACGCTACTCATGTAGCTGGAAAATGTAATACTATAGCTGATGCTCTCTCTCGATTTCAGATGGACCGTTTTCGTCAACTGTGTCCGACAGCATCAGTGGAACCTTGTCACTGCCCGCCCCACTCAGAAATTCTGTGGAATTGAGTTGTGTAAGTAATAATTTGTGGAGTAAAAGTATAAATAGTGCTACAAGAGATGTATACACATCTGGATATAAGTGTTTTCTTCAATTCCGTACCTCTCAATTCGAAGGAGAAGAAATTATTGGAAATGTAATGGCTTATATTTCTGAGGATATATTAATTTGTTTTGTATCATATTGCCAGTCAGTGTTAGGGTTGAAATATTCTACTATCAAATTATATCTTGCTAGAATACGTCATTTTTCTATTGCAAGTTATCAGTTTATTTTCGATCTACGAGTTTGACTGTCCCTTTGGTATCTTTCGCCCCTCCTTTGTAGTGTCAATCCTTTAGTTGATAATGCAGGTAAGCCTTTGCTACGTTTACAAAATATTCTGAATGGTATAAAGAAAACCGAAAACAAAAGTGTACGACAAAAACTACCGATTACTTATAGCTTCATCAGATTTACCAACATTTACAGAAAGGTATTTTCGATCCGCATTTAGATTTTACTATGTCAACCGCAGCTGTTATAGGATTTTTCGGTTTCCTGCGTTGTTCTAAATTAACATGCAAACAGTCATTCGATTCAGCTTTAAATTATTTATGGATGATGTAGTATTTGTATCTGATTGTCAAGATAATTTACGTTTACAGGCATCCAAACCCAACCTTTTTCGTCATGGAGTAATAATTAAACTATTTAAAACTAATTATAATATTTGTCCATATGTACAGTTGTCAAAATACGTAACATCCAGGAAAATGAACGGTGCAACAGATAATGATCCGCTATTGGTTGACAGTAATTTAGCTTTACGCAGATCGTTATTTATAGACAAATTGAAAACAATTCTATCACACTAAGGTTTAAATGCCGATAAATACAGTGGACATTCTTTCCGAATAGGAGCAGCCACAACTTGTAGTTCTAATGGTATTCAAGATCATATGATTCAAACTTTAGGACTTTGGAAATCTGACTGTTACAGTCGTTATATCAGAACATCTGAAGTTGACATTCGTCAAGCTCTGTTGAAAATGTGCAAATAATTACGATTCTTTTGTTTAAATCAAATATTAGTACAATTTTGTTCTTTACTTCGTATGGAAATTTAATGATTATTTTGTTATTTTATTAGATTATCAATTTCTGCTTATTTTTGTAATGTTGCTCTAATTAGTCGAAAACATATAAATAAGTAACAATATTCAATTTGGCACAACCACTCTCTCTGAATAATTTTGTGGATACTCAATGCGTTACTACACTACTGGACGAAAAAACAACTGTCCATACCAGTAACAGTCGTTCTAAGACTGATAATGTTTGTTTAAGTTGTAACAGTTGTTAAATTTCACTGCTGCAGTTATTTTGTAACTGTCCCAACTTTAAAAGTGTTTGTCTATAACATAAATCGACTGCAACAACGCTAGAAATAACTGTCACGGTCATTAAATGACTGATACAACTATTTCAACGTTGTAACAGTTGATTTACAACTGTCCCAACTCGGAAAACGTTGCAACAGTCATAAATTAACTGATTAAACGCCTAAAAGGTTGTCACAGTCACAATAAGACTGCTCCAATCATTTGAAAGTTGTAACAGTTATTTAACAACTGTCCCAACACGGAAAACGTTGAAACAGTCATAAATAAACTGTTTAAATGCTGAACAGGTTGTAACAGTAAAAATATGATTGCTACAACCATTATATATATTCATAGCTAATTTACAAGTGTAGTTACTTCCAAACATTGATAGTCATTAAGACTTAAAAGTCACGGATACAAAATTTCTGACAGTCTGACAGGGTTAGGTTAAATTATTTGTAAAACAATTTTACCGTGTGCAATATAATTAAGGTTGTGACAAAGAGACACAACTATCTCACCATTACTACATTAACTTAAGATAGAAATTGATTTAAAAAAAAAAAAGTATTTTGAAATATTTGCCGCTGAACATTTTGGTATTCTCCGCTTATTTAGTGAATGTGCTAAATTTATATAATTATTTAACAATACCTCGCCTCTCATCTCTTCGAACAAAATCGGAACCAGCACTAGATACCTGCAATTTCACACAGGACGGTTTTATTCGCATTTAAAACTACTTACAGATAAATCGAAAAGGTTACCCCAAATGTATCTTTAACTGTATTAACAGTTGACAATTTTCAATATTATCTAAATAACAAGTTTTATTTTTTTAAATTAGTTAGGTGTGAAATCATTCATGCATACAAGGTTGTCTTCAATACGCGTAGTTTTACGAATCACATTACTTCATAATAACGGTCAATATACATGATATACTGTAAACCTAGCGGGGAACTCCGAATATACACACTTGTCAAATTTATCCCCATATTAAACTGCTTAATTTTTTCCCGAGGGCTTATTTCACACACTTGTTTTGAGCTTTTATTTGGGGCTACATTTTTTTCTTGCAAAATTATAAATATTGCCGTATTAACCATGTTAACCATTTTGATTTCTATACATATAAAAAAAAACAAGTAAATGAACATTTAACGCATCTTTTGCAGCTATGGAAAAACAAAAATATTCATAAATCTATCTAAATTTAATTTATTTTACCGTATTTTATTTTTGAATATTTCAATATTTACTCGACTTTGTACTGTATATTGTACCGAGTGGTCTATTTAAAGTTCAAATGTCCTTGATAAATAGCACTTCGGCATTCATGATTGAAGTAAAAAATATTATCAATCGAGATCATTCATATTTTCACCGGATTTTTCTCAACCAATTTACCATACATATTTTGTAAAAAAAGGTATTTATAAATACATGTAGATGGATGTTCTGTACAAGACCGACAAAATAACTAGCGCCAGTGAAAGTTGAAATGTTTAAAACAAGAAAACTTGCATTGTTTCAGACAAGGAAATCAAATCTTCTTTTATTTATTCACATCACGGTTTAGAACTTGTTGTATTCTTTAGACTTTTGTTAAATTCTACAGACTGACATCAGATTCTCTTTTGTGGTTTCAGTTGATCAGATGTCGTACTAACGTTAACCCAAAATATTTTTCCCATTTCCATTTTTAAATTAAATTTATTTAATCATATAAATACTTATCCAATATTGATATATTATTCAACCAGTAAAGAAAATTAACAATTTCACTAGATGTAATAGAAATTTTAAAATGGTCACATTTATAAATTAGGCAAATGGGTCCATTATTCTGATTATATTCATCTTCAATCAGTGATGAAAACAGTACATATTATGTATTACCGCCAAAACTTATTAGGGTGCCCTTAGAAAAAATCATTGATTAAATCATACAATTTTTTAACTCACTTTAATAGAAGGATGGATTGAAAATAAGTATTCTGGCCCTGGTCTGAGTGAAAATATATAATCTGGCTGCCTATATCTTGAAATTAATATTCTGACCTTATCAAATTTGCCAGTTCAGTTGCTAACTTCTATGTCATTGGGTTTTCGGTGAAAATTGTCTAATTTGTAAACAAGTACCACACCATTTTATTTATTAAATAATGATCTTATTAAAAAAAATGCAGTTCTATTTAACATTGTTGTGTCGATATTTTGAGTAATTATGATTTCAGCCAAGTATCACCCATCAATGATCACTTGTTCTCCAATGGATGAATTTGTCGTAAAGTTTTCACGTGTTTAGACGTATATATATATTTGTTGACCTCTAGATTGTTATTTAGTTGTTGTTGGGTTGATGTCTCATAATAGCAGTTTACTCAATTTCACCAGTTTATTATCATGTTTTAGTCTATTTGTATTACATAGGCTTTTCGCACCATGCTATATATATATATATATATATATATATATATATATATATGTATAATGTACAAACATACATGTAGTCGATACATTAATTCTAATTGTACAGCCACAAAAAAAAAATCCAATTATCATCCCTTTCTTGAACCACTTTTTGTATATTTTTTTTTTCTTTTCAGGTTGTTTGTTTTCTTCTGCTAGAAGTTTTAAAAATCATAGCAAATTAAAACCTCAAAAATATGCTTCCACACATAAATATTATAAAAGAATTATAACAAACAGTCAGGGGACTTACTTAAATGAGTGATTTTCTAAATCACTGATTTAAGTAACATTATTTCCATAAAGATTGGAAGTAAGAGTTGTCTTTCTTTAATAATCACCTATTTAAGTAGTACAAATTAATCACTAGAAGAAGTGATTTAATTTTATTATAGCTTTAAATATAGAGTACTAATGATCCAGGGACTAATTATGTTTTTAAAATTATCAGAACCAACATCTGTGTTGTCTAGGATGACCAGGTCATTTCAGGTGATGACCTTGTACTGAATCTAGGATAATGACATTAAAATCACTTGTTTAAGTATCATACCTCAATTTCCTTCCCAAAATCACTTATTTAAGTATCAGTATTTTAATAACCCCACTAATTTCAACACCCCGAACAGTGAAATTTTTATCGCGAACAGTAGAATTTTATTACATAATCTGAAAGATGAAACCTTGAACTTTACAGGAAAAATACTCCCACTGCTGGGAAAAATCTGTTAAGAAAGTATCAGTTCATTATGTAAAGCCATTATTATAGCATTTTTTCAACTAAAATAGAATTTGCAGATAAATGATAGCATCAAAGGCATAAACCTTGCTACATAAAAGAAGCAAAAAGTTCATTTTTTCCAATTTTATTAATGAAAAGATATTATTTAAACCTATGTGTTTAAAATTTTGGTAAAACTACAAAATCACAATTTGTGACAAAACTTCAAATTTGCTACTCAAATAAGTGATTTAAAAATCACTTATTTCAGTAAGTCCCCTGACTGACAAACAGCTCACTAATAGTGCATAATACCTGTATGCCTTTGTAATGCTTATTGTGTATATTGAAAATGTTGCTAAACATCTTGAGATATATATTTGGAAGGCATTTATTCAAAAACAGATAGAATGGATTTGTAGAAAAACATGAATAAGGGCAGAAGCCTGTTAATATTGGATCACCTATAAGTCTTTGGAAAACCATAATACATTTGTCATCACTCATTTTTCAATGGGCCTATAAACATGATAAACATATAAAAATGGGAGACATCAGAAATGATGATCTAGGAACTATTTTTTTTCAAATTCTAAACATGCATAACTGTAATTTTGATGCCCTATATAGCTTGCTGTTCGGTGTGAGCCAAGGCTCTGTGTTGAAGACTGTACTTTGACCTATAATGGTTTACTTTTTCAAATATTTTGACTTGGATGGAAAGTTGTCTCATTGGCAATCATACCACATCTTCTTATATCTATTAACTGACCTAATTTTATCACCAACTGATTGTTTGTTGCTTTTGTATATAAATCAAACTTGGGTTTCTCATCTAAACTTGTTTACATTGTGTTACATCATCCAATATGGCTAGGCCTGTTATAGGTTTTTCATTATCATGATTATGCGTTATTGATTTTGCTCATTGTTGAAGGAAGTGCAGTTACTAACAATTACATCACTTGGTCTACAGTTGATGGTTGTCTCATTGAAAATCATACCACATCTCCTTATTCTGGTTATTGTATATTATACATGTTATACACCCTAGTTTATTTTCAATCTATGAGTTTGACTATCCCTATGGTATCTTTCGTCCCTCTTTTATACAAGACCACAATATTATCAAATGAATTATCATGATTATAACAATTGTTAATAGTTGTCCGACTTTTGATAACAAAAAGCAGCTATAATCAACATGGTCAAGATGGTAGACATGATCAATGGTGATGTAAACAAGAGTGACTGTGCACACGCTGAAATGTCATGTCTGCTTTGCCATTGCCTACATGTAAAATTGAATTTATGTTGAATGTAAAAAATGTAATACATGTACAATGTATGAAGGTTTTACTACATGTACAAGTATCAAATAAACTTTCTATTATCAATTACCTTTGAAAATGAAGTCACGGTCAAATTAACCATGCCAGACAGATGATGTACACCCTACAAACTGACATTCCATACCCAAAATTTAGTGGTTTATATTCTGTGAAATAGACTTAACATCCAAACCATGAAAACTAAATTTAAACATTGCCCAATGAAACATGAAAATGAGGTCATGGTCAGATTAAAACCTGCCAATCAAACTTGTACAACTTACGAATATCCAATACGCCAAAAATAGTGATCCTATATATACATGTCATGCATTATGCATGTACATGTACATGTAGTTTATAGCATCTGAGAAACATTAATAATAGACCAAACCACAAAACTAAACATTGTTCAATGAACCATGACATTTTCATTGAGGTCAAAGTCTGATGCAAGTCTGGCAGTCAGACATATTCACCTTACAATCATTTCATACACCAAATATACATGATATAGTTGACCTACCATTCCTACTGCTTGTAGTATCTGAAAACAAACTTGACAAAGTAACTGAAATAACCTTAATCACTGATCCATGAAATGAAGTTAGGGTCAGGTGAACCCTGCCTGTCAGACAATGAGACATGTAGACCTTTCAAGATACCTATATATATATATATATATATATATATATATATATATATATATATATATATATATATATATATATATACCATATAAATTTATCCAATTACTCGTTATACATGTTATACATGTAAGAGAGTATTTCACTGTATGACTGTTCAAACAGTAATATTTTTTTTCAAACAGTCAGTGAACCACGAAAACAAGGTAAAGTGCAACGGACAAGTTACTAACAGAACTTCATAACATAAAGAAGTATCCAGGTCTTTAAGCTTCTAAAATGTACCTGGTGAAGCTTTATACAAATAGGTTACGCTATAGCCGCTGCCAGATTGTAATACCTATTTCTTGCATACTTCATTTTTTTTTGCAGGCGGGACAATAAAATTATACTTTGAAGTACATGGTTTAAGTTTAATACATGTAATGTTCTTGGCCACTAATTTAGATTTTTATTTAATTCTAATTCAGACTTCAAGTACAGCAGGCAGTCATTTGACACTAAACAATTGTGACGAACTACGAGAGACCCTCATGGGTGGTTAAGGTCTTTTTACACACCCTGGTGGTAGTTAACTATTGCAATGCCAACATAAACTTCAGATGCGATATACATGCACTGTATTATAAATTTCACTGAAACTAGAATTTCACATTATCCAAATTGTTATTATATTAAAATGACTGATTATCCACTAAAGTATTCATGAATTCAGATATGATGCACTATTATTATTAATATTCACTGAAACTATGAATTTTCATTATTCCAAATTGCTATTTCAAATGAATAATTATCCAAGGTATTCATGGAATTCAGATACAATGTATGATTGCACTATTAATATGCACTGAAACTATGAAATCTTGTTATTCCAAATTCATTATTGATGTACCAAATGAATAATTATCATGATTATCCAAGGTATTTAGTCATCCAGTAATGTGGTCCTCCTTTAATACAATTTGTAAGTTTCCTATTTGTACAATGCACAATTTTTTTCATGTCCAATTTATTCCTAACATCACATCATCATGGAATAATGCTGCCAGCGCTATTCATTATTTCCAAAAACAATAAATAACTAGCACAAAATAATGAATTAATCCACTGTTTCACAATTTGCAGCTATAAGAGTGACTCAGTGACATCTATATTTCCTATGCATCAAAGTGCACATGTAGCAGGCTTCATATTTTAAGTGGGAATCATGCTCAAACCAATATGATTCTACAAAAAAAAAAATACATTGAGACTAAAGTACAGTAAAATTTTACTAATATAATACTATATACATTGTACGGTACTTAGAAGAAAGTCAATTACAATAACTCACTGTATTTACCTAGATGAAAACTATCAATCCTTATTTGATTAACAAAAATTTCTAGAACTTGTATAATTATATTTTTAAGTCCCAATTAACAAGAAGAATAAATCTTTTAGGGGTCTAAATTCTATATATGGTGTTGTCTTTTTCCTACATTAATGATTTTTATGTGTGACTGTGTACTTTCATTGAAGGGTTACTGTCTTATTGATTGATACTACAGAGAAAAGTTTAAAGAATGAAAAATAAATAAATAAATGCACTGTTACTATATAGATGCTATTGACTCTCCTTTGTCAAATGCATATAATGAATAAACCTTTGTGATGTAAATGTAGAATCTTTGTCTAAAAGTTAATCAGGAAAATATATATACTGTTCCAAGGCTTAACCCTCCTGTTAATGTTTTAAATCCTTGAGTTTAATTTTACATCTTTTGTGTTACCCGGTCTACTTTTACTTATTACAGCTTGTATTAAATAATGCTTTGCAGCTCAGACAACACTTTCTTTATTTTATTTTAGTTATTTACCCAATTTTATTTTGATAAATCAATATTCAGATAACTTTTAAAATATGCATTTTTATATCCAAAATAATATTATATCCTGCTGTTTCATATTTTCTTAAATTATAATTTATTTTGAAAAATTTATCCAAATTTTGAAGAGGACAATTATAATTTGTGAACATCATCATAAAATCATCTTCAATATATACCCATGACAGTTTAAAATTCACCCCCAAGGCAATAAACTATTGTGTCTTAATCTGTATATTAGCTATAGCATGTGTATAAGAATTCCTGATTATTATCCAGTGTTAACATCCTGATTATTACCTATTTTAATGTCACATTTGCATGGTCATGAATTCATGCATGTTCAGTAAATACATTTATTTATATATTTTAATTATTTATTTTGAATTTGAATAAAAGGTATTTTTAAACTAAATTATTAGACATACAATGCAGTTAACACAGTAAATTTTATGACAACTTACTTGATAATACAATATCTATAAAAATATTTTGAGCTTCATAAAATACTTTAAAAAGTTTATATCATAATTACATAAATAAAAATATGCTTACAGATAGATTTTTTGTTATGTTTTCCCAAATATTGAATGTTAAACATGTTAAACATAAAATAATTATGTAGAAAAGGCAAAAATATGCAGTCAGATGTGAATGCACATGATGAAAGGAGATGTGGAATATATATCAATGATGCATCAACCCAACAGTAAGGCAACAATAAAGTAACCAAAATACAATTTAGCACATGTAGACAAAAATATGACTAACAGGTCACAAATCATATAAAATTTGACATGAAAATATCATGAATATATAGTTTAGGTTCAAAGTATTTACAAATATAAAGTGATTTAATATTCTATGTTAAATCTAAAAGAATATAATTAAGATGCTAACTTTGCTCTTTTAATATGTTTTTTTTATTTCTTTTCAACTTAAAACCATGTAGCAATTAACATGATGAAATATTTATAGATATTTTATTCATTGTAATTATTCAAATGAGAAAAGATGCAACAACCTCCACAACCCTTGTTCAATATGAATCCTTAAGTACATGATGAAACAACTACTAATTGAATTAGCACATTTTGTTTAATCAACTGTGTTTAATGCAACTGTTATGACTCTGTGCATTGTTTCAGGAACATTAATTTAATAATAATGTTTTATTTTTATGATTAATGTTATTTTGAACCATCTAATACATATTCACTTTCAATGCCTTATATTATCAAATATATTCATGTTTTCTTGTCCATGATTTTGGAATTATTTAAAAATTAAATGAAAATGCATACTTGTTAAAAAAGTCACTAAAATTAATAATTTTCATAACATTTTATGGTCAGATCATATGTTTTCGTAAGCCGTCATATTAATTTGTACTATGCATGTTTAAATTTTCAATGGAAATTGTGACGTCACAATGCATTCTTAATAGAACGAAAACTATCAGCTGACAAAGCAAAACCAGTGGCGGATCCAGAGGGGGGGTTCCGGGGGTTGGAACCCCCCCTTTTTTTTTTGGACGATCAATGCATTTGAATGGGGACATATAGTTGGAAACCCCCCCTTTTTAAAATGGCTGGATCCGCCCCTGAAAACCAGGGAAATACTTGCATGACTTGTAATCCAGTATTAGTAACACAATTATATGGATATGTACATGTAAGGATTGGTTGGTTGTTGGTTATAAAAAGTCCAGTGACAAGTATTTCATGCAAATTTAAGACCAGAGAGTTAACAATACATTAACATACAATATGTACATGATGTATAGGTCCTGTAAAAGGCCATCCCGCACAACAAAAGTTAACCAATGCCCCACATGTTAGAGTTTAACAGTAAGACAATGAAGATCAAGAGTAACCTTTTTTTATTCCCTTGACCTTGTCACCCTTGGGGTGATGTATGCAAAGTAAATAAGGGATTAAATGACATACACATGATAAAAGGGGGAGGGGGAATGGTGTCATACATGAATTTCAATGATGCACAACTTTTCCAAGCCCAAATCCTAACTTTGCCTTGGAACATGCAACTATGCACGAGTGTGGTGATATAGATCGTCGATTCATAGCCTGTCTGTAGGAAGAACAAATGTGCACATTTTCCCTTCAAAATCTTGGATCCATGATTATTCGATAGACATGCTTTAAAATATTGTTCATTTCTACTCACCGATTTTAATTTCCAGCTCAGCTTATATTGTACATGTGGTCTAACATCTGTAGTTTCCTGTGTAAAATATAGTTTGCCGACTTGCAGGTCCAGTTTGCCGACAAGAAAATAAAGAGGGTAAATCGTTCACGGTGAAGAATTGTTTTCCGTTTTAATGAAACTTGACAGATTTAATTAATTATTTTTTATCATCGGAAATATCCTCATGGAGAGTAATTCAAATTAAAACTGTTTTATTATGCTGTACAATATTGGTAACTCAGTCATATTCTTTAAATTTACTTCAGGTACACCGACGGTACATTTTCTATTCCACAGAATTTATCAAAACTTTTCAAATATAAATTTGAATGAATTCATTAGCATTTTCTGCAATAATATTAAAATCCATTTTAAACGAAGGCTTCTGGTATGTAAAACCAGTTATGAACGAATCTGAATAGATAAAATAAAAGTAAAGATACCTAAAGGAAAGTCAAACGCACATGTCAAAAATAAACGGACAATGCTATGGCAATAAATGGAAAACAACAAAAGACAAACAACGATCGCAAAATAAATAAATAAAAAACAAAACAAGTCAACAACCGCACAATAGATGATAATAGTATAAATTATGGGCTATTTCACAACTATATCAAATCTTGAGAGCCGGGTGAAACGTACATTTTTTTTTACACTGAGTTGCTACCGTGACTCCAAAATATTTGTCGACTGCAACAACCTATGAAATGTTTGTTTTAAACATTTAACGACTGTAGCAACCTTTTAAAATTTGTAATAAACATTTTATGACTGTAACAACCTTTAAAAAGTTGTAACAAACATTTTACAACTGTCCCAGCTCTAAAAACGTTGTAACAAACATTTTTTGACTGCATCAACGTCTGAAAAGTTGACACAAACAAATTTCAACTGTCCCAACTATTAAAAGGTTGGGACAAACATTATACAACTGCCACAACTTTTGGAAAGACTGTAATAAATAGTATTTGACTGTGACAACCCCGTAAACCACTGCAACAGTCCTTAAATGACTGTTGATAACATTTTTTGATTTTCACAACCCATAAAAGTGTTGGGACAGACATTAATCAACTGTATCAGTTTCTTTGACAGTCATCTTCAGTCTTCAACAGACTAAGACAGTCGTACAACAACTGTTACTGGTATGGACAGTTGTTTTTCGTCCAGTAGTGCTAGGGCAGCATGTAGCATTTAGTTTGGGCAAAGTAATAATGGATTTCATTCATTCTTTACTTGTCACAAAATTATTATCCGAGTTCTCAGGCAGCCCTGAATAAAACGGGTAACTAGGCAGCCCTCTCGTCGGGTGAACGAATCATTTGTTTGTCCATTTGACAGTTCTTTTGGATACATGTTTTAGTGTGCAAATGGTTTTTTTCACTCGAGGTTATCCGTCTCAGGTTGCAAAGTCAGCCCATACCCTCTAAGTATGGGCTGGGCCAGCGCTCAACATGCAGGTATTAAAATTAAACTATTGTTGGTTGCTTAACGTCCAGTAGCAAATGTTTCATGCATGTTCAGGACGAGAACAAGTTAACAATAAATACAATAGGTAGGTCTTGTAATAGAGGCCATCCGGGCTGATGGTCGGGGAAATTTGGACTGCCACTGGAAAACGAGGGTATATTGGATAGGGAAAGAAATTTTGCCTTGCTACAGGCCACCTACGGACCCCTCAAAGAGTTGTTGCAAGGGTTCTTAACGTGCAAAGATCGCGGCACTCTCTTTACACGAGGCATCGGATTTAACGTCCCCATTCTGACCGGACGTGGCTGCAAACTTGATACATTCAGCACAGCCAAACGGACACCCCACTTTGGCAAGCGTTTTACTGCCGGTCGGAAGAAGACCAAGTGACCATATTTCGTATTCCCCAGTCACCCTTGGGGGGATTTGATATGGGATAGGCCAGCGCTCATCATGTCACTCGTAGAGAAGTATTTTGAAGTAACACATTGTTCTTTGAATTATGCTTCGAGCTCTTGTAAATACTCTCTTTTAAAAGGCTCGCTTTGCTATTAGGTTCACATTGCTTGAGGTTTCATTCAATACTCTTACGATATATGTTTCTGTTTGATGTATACTAAAGTGGCTCGTGACTTTCTCCTTAAAGATTATGGTCAAAGTTATTTGAAGTTACGGTACTACATTTACACTCTGTCGGCAAGTGCCGCGATAGATGCTCGAATAAAGTGAATTTAATTGAGATATGTATTTTATGTTTTATTTTTTAAATACATATCAATTGCTAGCATGTTGCCCGTGACGCAAATTCCATATTTTTATATTATTTATTATGAAGTAGTTGTTCATTGCAATTACTGATACAATATTATCAAGGCTTTTAGTAAGTCAACTATTAGATGGGAATTTGTTGTTAATTGATTTGAAAAAGATCCAGGCTCTTGTATGCCTGTATTATCATACTAAATGAACAAATACTTGTATATAGACAGTTTTATTATTTTTCTTATGGATTCTCTTTGAGCCTTTTAAAAATAATATTAAAATAATATTTATTATAATTGGAGTTTTTATGAACTTGTCATCTTACTCTATAGGGTAATTATTATTTTTGCACACGGTCAATGACGTCACCGTGCACATTCCATTCTAATCTAATTTTGCATCGTCATTACTTCGTCCGATATTTGCGTATGATATGTGTCTGCAAGAAATACATGAACTTCTATTGTTTTGGTCAGCTTTTCGACTTATAACTGTGTTCTTTGCTTCTTTACAAATCACGAAGGATTTATCATCATATGGAATAACTATGCGTATAGTGAGGTTTTGTAAAAGTTGGTCTATATATTTATCTGTGTAAAAACGTTCGTCTCGTTATGACTTCCAAAGGGAGGGATAGTAGAAAAAGAACACGTGGTCCAGAGCTAGACCCTAATAATCCAAATAATTGGACATCAACAGGGTTGAAAGATGAATTAGCTTCGCTATGAATAAAAATATCAGAGAACTTAACTAATAAACAATTAAGACGCATTTTCTTTGATAACCTAAATAGAAGTCCGGAAAATTCCGAGATTGGAAATACTGAAACAAACAACACCAGTGCAACTTTGAATGCTTCTCTAGCATCAAATGTAGAAGATGCTGTTATTTTATCGTCTTCAAATACGCAGAATTCCGAACTTTCCAGCCAAATTCCGACAGCATCTACCTCGCAGATGAATACAGTTGAGCCAACGCCTTTACCAGTAGTAGGTGCTTCTGTGCATCAAAACCACGCATTTCTGCCCAGGGTTTATCTCAAAACTCTTGACTATGCTCTTGTCAATAACACCTTATAATTGTGTCAACAACTCATTGCCGGAGTTCCTTAACAGACAAATAAATTCAACTTACATTCGGCCATGAACTTTAACCCTGGGCCTGGATCAAAATTTCCCGTCAACCCAAATACAATTGATGTTAAAACCCCTACGTTGGGAGAATTTGTAAACCCCAACCAGATGAATTTCTGGAACAGTTTCGAACCACAAGTTCCAATATTTGCCATGCAAAACCAACAAATGCAAATGTCAAAACATGGATATCCCTCCGTTTTCCGGTGTTGATATGGTTTCTCCAGCCATTCGCACTAAAACTATCTCAAGTAAAGAAATCAACTTAAACATTCTCCTTCTTCCGAATTATGAAACACCCAATAACCAAAAGTTTAAAGAAAACGATGACTGTTTAAAACGAAATTTAACTATAGACAAGTTTATTATAGCTTTTGGAAGATATAAAAACTTAATGTGTCAAGTATTTTCAAACAGGGCAGAAGAATTAGATCATTACCTTTCCCACATCATCGAAACAAATTTAGAGGAAGAAGACTCTGTAGTAACTAGGAAAAGAAGGAAAGTACAAAAACCTAGTTAAATTAGAGAATTTTGTATAAAGTTTTAATTATTTGCCCATTTTAATATTGTAGAATCAAGATGTCAGGTCAAGATGATGAATGTATGTCACTTATTGCTTCCTCTTGGTCGACAACAGAGGATGCACAGGCAGATATATCTGCAGGTTATCAGACTGTTCATGAGATGGAGGAAATCGACTAGATAGGATTTGAAGATCAAAGTGAGAAGAATGATGAGGCTTCACGCCTCATTCAAGAACCAGAGAACACTGACAATATCTCTGTTACCATCCAACAGGATTTATGGACGAGAACTGTTAAGGCTACACGCCTTACACAGTGGGAGAAACAAGTAAATAACAATCCAAAATTAAAGTAACTTTTGGTGTGCATCCACATATTGCAGCTAGAAGAATTTCACACAGAAAAAAACAGGAATTTGCCAAATATATCCTTTCTGATCAGTGTGTGGCTATTGGTGAAACAGGGTTGAATTATACCACCAATTGTGAGTGTGTCAGAGAAGGCTTCCGTTGTCTCTCAGAATAAGATTGCAAAGAACGAATCAGAGCCAACCAGGAAGAAGGCCAGCAAATTTTTTGAATATCACCAAATGTGTAGTGCTAAATGTTCAATTATGTTACAAGAACACAACATTAAAATTGACTGGTCTAGAGGTGATTTTGAGTTGACACGAATGGTTTGTGCTGTCTCAACAGTAAATATGTGTAATTTCTGTTCATCAACACTACACAAATCATCTATGTGTCCAAAGAGCAGGGGTCAACTGACTTCTAAAATTCAACCTCCGTATCAAGACAAATATGGAAGGGATATTAAGGTTCACGATGGAATGCATATTTGCAATAATTTAATCATCCAAAAAGTTGTGTTAAACCTTCTTGCCGATGAGCTCAAGAGATTAGATCAAATATACATGAAATAGTTGTTTATTGCAATTACTGATACAATATAATCAAGGCATTTATAAAGTCGACAATTAGATGGTGATTTGTTGTAAAGTGATTTGAAAAGATCCAGGCTCTATTATGTCTGTTTTGTCATATTTAAGGAACAAATGTGTGTGTATAGAGTTTATCTCAAAACTTCAATCCTCCCAGCGTAATTATTTTTCTTATGGATTCTGTTCGAGCCTTTTGGAAATAATAAGATTCACATTCTAAACTTCCCATATCGATACTCAGGTGGTGTAATTATTGTGTAAAGCTACTAAAGGGATTTTTCAAACCTATAAATGGAAGAGAAAATAGTTGTATTAAAACTTTATATTTAGGACTATCAACATAATATCACTTGCAAGTAAAACAAAAAATGCGAGACATTTCAGCGTGTGCACTCTTGTTTATATGTGGTCATTTTTCTTTTCGAAAAAAAGAAAATATTATTTTCATTCGGCTCAATCAATATTTTATTCAATGAAATATTAGTTTTACCAAAATTAAACAATCGTCTATTGAAAATCAAACTTTAGTGAAGTTATGTAAAAATTTTCTTTTGTATATATGAAAGTTAAACATTCGTTTCTCTTTATTATATTTTAGAAATTAAGAGAAAGAGATTCTGGGAATATATTGAAATTGATAACGACAACACTGTACCTGCCAACGCATTTCAAGCTGTAGATGACCAAGAATAAATGAGAAGGAAGGACTTTACATGATATCAGTATCAATCGTAACCAACGAGAAGACGGAACTAAGTTGAAAAAACTTGTGTCTAATCCATTTGTTTTGTACAATTAAATATGTTTAAACTAAACTAACAAACACCAAGGCGGTTTGTTACAGAGAAAATTGCAACAGCACAG
Source organism: Mytilus coruscus (assembly GCA_017311375.1). Taxonomy (NCBI): domain Eukaryota; kingdom Metazoa; phylum Mollusca; class Bivalvia; order Mytilida; family Mytilidae; genus Mytilus; species Mytilus coruscus. The sequence goes on from CM029605.1 coordinate 73,529,691, forward strand.
AGTCTATTCCCTCCATCCAGTGAATTATCCAGTAGTTGTACTCTACTTACGGGTAGAACAAACGATTTACAAGAATACGTACATGTGCGCGGTACAAGTAAAAATAGTCCGACGAAAAACTATGATTTGTATGTAGCTGGCCTTTGCATCATCGTGTTATGTCTGCTTATTCTTTTGATGCCTTCAAAGCTGTGCGTTTTTTACATATATGATGCTACCAACTCGTCAGTGAGACGGGATTGACAATTATAACTTTCCATGTTTGCCGTACGACTGTCTTTCCTTAGCGTTCATATATGCATAATATTCTTAGCGGAATATAAATATGTCTAAAGACGAAGAAATCACATTTATGGCCTCGTCCGACAAACAATCTGACAAAGAAAGAAAATGGGCCGGCGTAATGAAGCTTAATGAAATCATAAGTCTGGTACCTATTATTTGTGTGTGTCTCTGTCCTGTATGTTCTCCCATTTATTTGTATTGTAGTCCTGTCATGTAATGTTGTCATTTTAATGTTATATTTAACATTGCCATAAAAGCGGGAGGTTTGGCTAGCCACAAAACCAGGTTCAACCCACCATTTTTTCTTAAAATGTCCTGTACCAAGTCAGGAAAATGGCCATTGTTATATTATAGTTCGTTTCTGTGTGTGTTGCATTTGAGTGTTGTGTTTCTGTTGTGTCGTTGTTCTCCTCTTATATTTTATGTTTCCCTCAGTTTTAGTTTGTAACCCGGATTTGTTTTTTTCTCAATCGATTTATGAATTTCGAATAGCGGTATACTACTGTTGCCTTTATTTAGCGAAGATACCACAAACACAATCCTGGAGCTAGGATTTGAAAACATGGAAGCTGTGTCTTTAATTGAGGCCGACGATTTGACGGAGACAAATATGCCGATTGGACAAAGAAAACTGTTGTTAATGGCGGCTGCGAAGACTTTCCGAAAGGACATAAGTGCCGAGAACGTGGACATGGCAGCGTCGAAACGTAGGACATGCACACAGGAAGATTGCGAACACGGAAATGCTTCCGGTGTAAATAAAGATGGCGGCACCCACAGCTTAATCCAATATGGCGGCGCCCATAGCTTAATCCAAGATGGCGGCAACCAACAAGAAGAGGGCTATATCGAGGCGGTGCTTCAGAAGTTAGCAGTAAGCCAGAAACAACATGAACAATCACCTGATCCCATTGGCGTTAGTTATAACCCGAATTCAGTTTCTATGAACATTGTCAATTCTAATATATCTTGGCAAGACCCTCAAATGTATTTAAAATCTGCTAACATAGACTGTAATATAGTGTACAATGACATTTCAGAATTTGTTTCCTATGATATAGGGGGGGACCAGCACGTCTGAGGAGCGCCTGATTTCAGATACTTCAGGGGGGCAAACTTGAGTCCCTGTCTCTGTGTCAGTGGTCGAGGGCAAATTTGTCTATCATGTACAAGTTACTAAGCACAGGATAACTGACACAGACATAGGTTCTTGACTATTTATCCTATACCATGAGATTTTATCATTTAGTTTCATCATGTGAATTTGTGTCAGTGCTGGGAAAACCGCAGACTCCAAAAACAGCAGAATTTTAGGTGGGGCACTGACATTCCTCATTTACAGTCGGTTTATCTTCGGCCAAAAGCCATATACACTAAACCGCAGGCATCTGGTCCATCTGTTAAGCTTGCACCTTAGCAACAACAGGATAATTCCAAATATGCATCTCATTCTGCAGAAGGTGTTGACATTTGTAGAAAGTTCAATAGTAGGAAAGGTTGCTTGTTACAAAACTGTCGCTATGCACATATGTGTGCTATCCAGGTGTGTGGTGCCGAACATCAAGCATTTGCTCATTAAAAAAACTGGGTATAAAGGTAAAGCCAGTGCGTGATCAGGATATTAATTTGGCTCCACTGAACATTTCAGCAAAAATCACCCTTCGGCACATATTTCAAGTCCTTTATACGATAAAGCTCATCAAGATTTTAATTGAAATTGAAAATGGTAATTATGAGTTGGCAACGTCCATACCAAAAATTATCAGTCCTTTAGGTGTCATTTCAAAACCAGATGGGGGTGTAAGGATAATTCATGATTGCAGTAGACTCATAGGGTTAGCTGTTAATGATTTTGCAGAGGATATGGATAAGCAAAAATTTCAATCTGTTGATGATGCAGCAAAATTAGTGACAAAAAATTGTTTCATGTCCAAAGTTGATTTATTGATTGATTGTTGGTTGCTTAACGACCAGTGGCAAATAATTCATGCATGTTCAGGACTAGAAAAAGTTAACAATAAATACAATAGGTCGGTATTGTAATAACAGAGGCCATCCGGGATGATGGTCCGGGAAATTTGGACTGCCACTGGAAAATGAGGGTATATTGGATAGGGACAGAAATTTTGCCTTGCAACAAGCAACCTACGGACCGCTCAAAGAGTTGTTGCAAGGGTTCTTAACGTGCAAAGAGCGTGGCACTCTCTTTACACGAGGCTTCGGATTTAACGTCCCCATTCTAACCGGACGTGTTAGCAAACTTGATACATCCCGCACAGCCAAACGGACGCCCCACTTTGGCAGGCGTTTTACTGCAGGTCGGAAGAAGACCAAGTGACCATATTTCGTTTCCCCAGTCACCCTTGGGGGTAAAGTTGATTTAAAATCTGCTTACAGATCTGTGGGTATCAGTCGCAGTAGTCAACAGGTAACAGATTTACAGTGGACTTTCCCTGACAGTCAAACATATTTTTATTGATAAAAAATTACCGTTTGGCTCTAAATTAGCACCTGGTATTTTCCATAGACTTTCACAGGCTATTCGCCGCATGATGTCACGCAGAGGCTTTACCAGTATAGCATATTTAGATGATTTTTTCATTTGCGAAAGCGCAAAGCAGTGCTGCGCACATGGCCTTATGGTTTTAATTCACTTGCTGCGCAAATTGGGCTTTGCAATTAGTTGGTCCAAGGTCTTTGACCCATGCCAGAAATTAGTATTTTTTAGGTGTGGAAATGGACTCCACAACATTGGAATTAAGATTACCTAGTACAAAACTAGAGCAGTTAAGGCAAGATTTGGCAGATTTTCAGCAGTGCAAGCATGTTTCTAAGAAACAACTGCAGTCCCTGGCAGGAAAATTAAACTGGGCTTCTTCAGTGGTTCGCGGCGGAAGAGTTTTTCTTCGGAGAATCATTGATAGCATTATCAAGCTTAAGCATGATTGGCACAAAATGCGCTTGTGCGGGGGTATTTTGTAGGATATCCATTGGTGGTTCAATTTCATGTCCACTTTTAATGGGAAATTCTTCTTACTTAACACTGATCCTGTCACCTCAGTTTATACTGATGTTTGCAAAACAGGTGCAGGTGGAGTTTTTGGTACCGATTGGTTTAATGTAAATTGGAAAGAGGATTTCCCATTTGCGCAAACATATTAATGAGCTAGAAGCATTTGCAGTGGCTTTGGCGGCAAAGCGTTGGGCTAAATGTTGGCAAAATAAGCGTGTATTTATTTATTGTGATAATTCATCAACTGTTGGTTGTATCAACAAGTGTACCTCTAAGAACAAACTTTTGATGTCATTTTTGCGCGAATTGTTTTGGCTTGTTGCAATTCATCTGCCAGGGAAGCAGAACGATAAGGCTGATGCCGTTTCACGGTTGCATGATTTAAAGCTATGTCAATTTTTTCTGAAAGAATGCTTACCAACTCTTGTTTGTGCATCACCTTGTTTCTCATATGTCCTGTCACTCCCTTGGTTTTCTTTTATTTAGGCTCACAGGCACACTTTGATTCAGTGTTAATTTTCAGAAGTAGCTTGTGCTGAATTCAGGGAAATGAATTCTTGCAAAACTTTTCTTTATCATAGAATTAAGTGTTAAATACCATCAGAAAAATGTTTATATTCAAAAGGGTACCATGCCTGTCTTTCTTTAATCAGCATATCATGTATGTATTTGTTATTACCAGGCTTCCAATTGCATGAACCTAATTTCCTACTTTAACACAGGTTTGGGATTAGTTTGGAGTACCACAGTTTTCCAACGGTCCCTCTTATGACATGTTGTGCTGCATGAACTGTATTTTTCATATTATAAAATTCTTAATTTGTGTATATACAGTTTGAATTTTTTTTAATATAAACATTGTTAGAGCATGTTGAAAATGATAGTATTCACATTCTTTATGTTTGGTATAATATTACTCTTCCGACATCGATACTCAGGTTGTTTAATTAAGTCTAAAGATACTAACAGGAAATTCAATCCAATACCGGTACATGAAAGCGAAAATCACTACAGAAGTGAAAAGGAATGAGTATCTGAAATCAGTATTAATCGTATCCAACACTTATGCTGTTTGTAGCAGGGTTTGTCTTGTTTATGGTTTTTAACTGCAACGTTTATGATTAATTGGTGTCGGCAGAACTTCCAGTGTTAATTACGCCATGACTCTTTGGCTCACCGAGTTACACTGTTGTCCAAGCGCAATATACTCCCAAGTAAGCATTGGACACCAACAGCAAGTTCCTAGAGAATAGGAAGTTAATTTTGCTTCCAAGAGGCTGGATCAGATAAATATGAACAAGTTGTTCATTGCAATAACTTCAAAGCTCTGTCATGGCTGTATTTAAATATTTTTATTAATGTATATACAGATTGATTTTTTTTTTAATCAATGTTCCGGACCATATGAGAGTATGAACCATTCGCGTTCATATGGTCCGGGTAATTGACAGGATGAACGTGTCATATAAATCAACAATTTCTACAATTGAAATATTGCTTTATTCAATTACATGGTAGTCACTTTTACATGATTAATTTCATAAAATGAATATTACTTACAAGTAGAATTAGTCAAATGATTTTAACATGGTTACTATCGAATTTGTTCATACCAAACGCAATATGTCGACTTTGGAAACTTAGAATTTCCAAGGACTGTTGTCAGTTTGACTACAGGCTAAGGTCAGGAGGCATCGTTATCTTTAGATAGAACTTGCTATTTATTTCATTATATTGCTGGAGAAAGATATTTCAGAGCTTAGTGTCGAGATGTATTTAGAACTTACAATGAAGTTTAACAATGATATTCATTATGATGCCCCACACGCATGTGGTTTCCCATACGAACGAATATCGGCAGTATAAAATCGATTTGAATTGACTATTAGCGAATACATGACAACAGATACAACAAAATTTGGACAATATGTAAAAGATAAAAGAACTCAGATAGTATCTTGTGTAGTATTTTTGTTCAGAAGAAATATAGAATTATTCTAAAAAAAACCTATATGGTCTAAATACTCGTATGATTCGCCCCAATAATAACCAAACGAGAATAATACGTTTATGGTCCGACCATATGATTACGCATGACCGTACGCGTATTGCCCAAATACTCACATGTTCCGGAACATTAACATTGTTTAAAGAAAATGTTGAAAATGGTAGTATTCACATTCTTCTGGTTTTGTATTACTCTTCAAACATCGAGACTTTGGTGGAGTAATTAGGGAAAATGACATTCTGTCAATGTAATCCGGCAAAATGCACATTAAGAGTTAAACTTTTCATAAATATACATCATTTTTGTTTAACTATTATTTTTTCTTTCGTATAAAAAGATATTCAAAACCAATAAATGGAAGAGAAAATGACAAAGGGAAGAGAGTAGGAAGGAATTTGCATGATATCGGTTTCAATCGTATCCAATACCAATGCTGTTTGTAGCATGACTTTGGTGGAAGAATTAGATGAAAGACAAAGTGAAGTGAGAAGAAAGGACTATACATGATATCGGTTTCAATCGTATCCAACACGAATGCTGTTTGTAGCATAACTTTGGTGGTGGAATTAGAGGGAAGACATAGTGAAGTGAGAAGGAAGGACGATACATGATATCGGTTTCAGTCGTATCCAATACCAATGCTGCTTGTAGCATGACTTTGGAGGTAGAATTAGAGGGAAGACATAGTGAAGTGAGAAGGAAGGACTATGCATATCGGTTTCAATCGTATCCAACATCAATGATTTTTGTAACAGGGTACTTCATCTTGTTAATGTTATATGTGTTTTACACAAACACTTAAAGAACTTGCAATCGCAAAGAACTCACACACTCTCTAATGAGTTACTGTTCAATGCCAATAATTTGACAGCAATTAAGAATAAAATTGCGATTAAACCCGATTTACAAACTACTGGGAAGTTCATGTGCGAGAAAAGTGGATTGTGTCTGATTTCTGACATCAATTAAGTATAGGATTAAAGTACTTGACACTCGAAAAAGAACAGGGAGGTGCGCATTGTGCGTGCGTGAGTGAAAATAATGAACAGCATCTGTTAAAAAATATTCTGACAAGAGCTTACCGCTTTAATCGTCGAATATCGAATAACAATTACAAATTCACCCCTTGGAAGCATTGAATATTAAGATAATGCGGTCACCTTGCGTTCTGGCCAGTTGATTGGAGTTTGCGGTCCCAGCAAACGCAAAATAAATATATTACAAATTCCAAGAAAATTCCGGAAAGGCGATGATCATGATATGGAGGAAAATGTTTACCAACATTTAGTAAACCTGAACTGATAAATATCGCGAAATCGAAAGGTGTAAAACTCGAAGAGATATGCTGTTGGGTGGAATCGAGGATTCCAGAGAAAACTTGTAAACTTGTGCCTTTTGCACTACAGTGTTGTAACACAATTCAGTTGGATAAAGATGAAGAGGAAGCTGGACCATCTACTCGTCCGGAGCCACGTAAGAAAAGGAAAAAAGCAAACGAGACAACACGGGTAAGATTGATTGATTGTTGGTTGCTTAACGTCCAGTGGCAAATATTTCATGCATATTCAGGACGAGATCAAATTAACAATAAATACAATAGGTAGATTCTGTAATAGAGGTGTCTTGGATTGAGGTCGGAGAAATTTAGACTGCCACGGAAAACGAGGGTATATTGGATAGGGACAGAAATTTAGCCTTGCAACAGGTCACCTACGGACCCCTCAAAGAGTTGTTGCAAGGGTTCTTAACGTGCAAAGAGCGTGGCACTCTCTTTACACGAGGCATCGGATTTAACGTCCCCATTCTGACCGGACGTGGCTGCAAATTTGTACATCCCGCACAGCCAAACGGACGCCCCACTTTGACGAGGGTTTTACCGCCGGTCGGAGGAAGACCAATGGTGACCATACTTCTATTCCCCAGTCACCCTTGGGGGACACGGGTAAGAAGAGTTAACTCAGTTTAAAAAGTGATCATGTTGAACAAGATGAAGGTTTCGTTGAGTTTAGAAGTTAAATGCTCATATTTTAGTTGATTCGGGTGATTAAACAGAATCATGCATTTTTGGTCAAAGTTTATGTGAAAAGACTATTGTGTAATCAAATGGTTTGGTTAAGTACATATTTAATTTTATTATATGAGGTGATTCTAATGAAATTTTGTGGTGAATGGAAGAAAATTATTATATATGCTCAGTTCTGTAAATCAAACGTCAAATAACTGTTTTACAATTCAAAGAGAAGAGTAATAGATAGATTCCGCTAAGGTTGAGCAGTTGGCAAATTTACATTGATTAATTTTGTTATTAATGATTACGTTGATATCTATGGGATGCATGGTAATGAGGTTACATTAGCAATCATTAGTAAAAATTTGAACTAATAGCTTAATGATCAAATTAGTATATGGAAATGATTTAAGAATTTTCTTTATATTGTTCAATAGTCTCTTATTTTGCCATTTGATTAGGGACTTTCCGTTTTGAATTTTCCTCGGAGTTCAGTATTTTTTGTGATTTTACTTCTTACAAAGAGTAAAAGTTATACAGGCAAGTTATTTTAATAGCTTATTTTATGCAGATGACGAAAATCTTTAGCTTTAATCTTTTTTTAACTTTTGCCTATCCCTTTGGGGAGCCCGTGCACTAGATATTTTGTTGCATGGCCATTGGTCAGTATTTACACAACACGTCACAGTTTTACACATTCTTCATAATCAACACGATCGAATTATGTAAACAAGATTTTATTTGGGATTTCATCATTTTTTAACATTTATTTGGACATTTAGACAATTTATATACTTCTTTATTATTGGATATGTGTTAGAGAACTAACAGGTAATGTTTCTAATTGCATTCGTTTGAACATATTTCTACTGTTGATGAAATGAAATATTGATCAGTGAAGCTGAGCTTCATCGCCATCTTGGATATCTATTGTGTATGAACAGGACATCAATCTTATGCATATCGAACGCATTTTAAGAATTTTCAATCCGTTATTAGCATAAACAGAATTTATATTTGTTTGTACACTTTCTTATACAGTGTATATTATTCTCTTACAACATCCAGCAATTTACAGAAATTGGAAAGTCGGAACTAATACAAACTTTGTCGGAAGTTGTTTTTAGATGCACCTTCATTGGAGGAAGATTCGTTAAACAGTTATAGTTCTATCTCGGCGTCCTAAATATTGACATTGTCAAAAGAGTGAAAATAGATATTAGGCCAGGTCCGAAAGTTTTAATATTAGGACACAGCTTTATTTCTCGTCTAACACAAGCTTTAACATACGACCCGAAGTTATCACAAGACTTCAATTTAGCTCAAGGCAGCGTGAGCTGTTTTGGTAGAAGAGGAGGCAAATTGGACAGGGTAAACAGTGAAGATTTAAATGCTAACATTACGTATTTTCAGCGCTCAGTAATCATTTTACAGATAGGCGGAAATGATTTCTGTGATCCAGGTTTGAAACCAGAGACATTAGCATGTAAAATTGTGGACTTGGTGTCTTAACTTTCAACAAAATTACAGCTTTTAAAAAAAAGGTTGTTATATGTGAACTTTTTACGAGGACTTAACCTAGGTATATTACAGCAGAACACTATGAGAATAAAAGGCTGATAGTTAATCAGATATTACCAATCCTGGTAGATGACAAAAAGATGTTTTGAAAACATTTAAGGTTGATAATTATAGATCATATATCTGCCTATTTGGTCAAATGATTTTATAAGACCATGTATTTTGGTCAATACTTGTTATTTAAAGTACAAGGTTTGGTCATCATTGAATATTAATTACAAACCAGGCGTTTGGTCATTATGGTCATTACATGTGAATGTTCAACCATGTAATTTATCAAAGACACTGTGTTTGCTCAATAGATATTTAAATGGACATACACTTTGGTTTTCATTAAACTTGTATAAATATTGTGCTCATTTATTTTGATAGTATCTTGTATATTAACAGGATTCCTCTTTAAAGGAAACCCAGTGAGAGGCAAGCTTAAAGACAGAAAATGGATCAAACATTCAACAGAATGCTATGACGGAGGCCACCTCAGCAGCTGTTACTGCCAAAGTTATGGAGAACTTCAAAGACAATGGCATTTTGCCGCAATCTCGTGAGACGAGAACTATCCCTGTTGAGCTGGATGTCCATGTACATGAAGGCAATTCATCAATACCTAACAGTATAATTGCAGGTGAACCCACACAAAATTTGTTACACATGACACAAACAGGAGTCTCGTTGCTGATTGAAAAGCATCTTTTGTGGCTTTGGTCATCGACTTCTCGTCATCTGAACCATAGACAATTTCCTCTGCAATTCTTAACTCCAAACTGTTTATTCTAAACTCGGACGCCAGATGAAAAACAAAATGTATTAGTTTTGTATGATGCATCTTTGTGCAGGAGGATTGGTCCAAAACATATTGGGTGGTCTTTGGTATCTTTTTTTTTTATTTCTGTTATTACGGCCTAAATACCATTAATTAGATTTGTTACCAGAGGGGTAGTCATTAAGATTTTGTTCTTTTTTATTTATGTATGGAAAACATTCCCCGTACACATTAATTTACGAAGTTGAAGACAATTAACACTATCAGGAGCTGGGTATTCGTCATTATCAGTATCTACAACTGATAGGTTCTTCAATGTTATCGTCACCTGCATCTGATAGGGCGTTTGAAGAATGAGTAATACGGTAGGGCTGTAGCTCTGGTTTTTCTGTCGTATCGTCTTCTTCATATTGTGAGATATGTAGAAGGTTTTATCCGCGAGTAACTTTTTAATATTTATTTGATTTTATGTTTTAATGCTAAGAGAGCTAGGAGATTGTGGTACGAATGTAATATTACAAGAGAAGTCATCGTCTTCTAAAATTGAAACGAAGTGATTTGGTGTCCAGGTTCCGCACGGGTTTGAAGTTATGCTGAATGTGTCTACATTGTTTATTTTAGTATTTGTCTCTAACATTGTACTGGCTTCGAAAACCGTGTTAAGCACCTTGACAGCAAGGTCCTGTTGCTCATTAATTGCTGGAGGAAATTGCAATACTTAGGGGATCAGTTGCTGCAATCCTTGTCCAAATTGAAGAGTATGCAGCTGGTCTGGTACAGTCTAATACGATTTCTTCATATGATGGAGACAGTATAAATATGTCGTTGACATCTGGACAGTTTGTTCAGTTCTGGGTGCAAACACATTTGCAGACATGTGCGTAGACGAATTTCCATTGAATGCTGCTCAGTTCCATACAACGCAACGGAAATGACATGAAAAGTAATTTCCATCAGGTTTCTGAACACAATGTGTTGACATATCCTGTTGATGCATGAACACTTGCGTTAGATAAGAGTACTCAGAGCGTTGCGTTTGACGGGTGTTGTTTATGTAATTTGATCTTCTGGCATTTCAGAATCCTCTTTAATGGCTGCATATTCTAAACCATCATGGCCACTCCGTGGAATCCTATTGAAATAGAAAAAGGGAAATTGGTTACATGTAAAAATAAATGCAAATAACCTTCAAAAACAGCAATTTTTCGGATTAATTTTGAATTTTGCTTAGACTTTTGTACTCTTAACGATGCAATACATTCTTAACTTATGTATACCTATTATTTGATTGAAATGCACTACAAAAAGGTAAACGAACAGAAAGTCACAGGACATAGTTTGATAGAACAAAAAATCATAAATAATTTGTTGACAATTGTTTGAATATATAAGAGAGAAATCTTGAAATATTTTCTTATCGTTACATATATTCACTTTTCAATTTCCGAAATAGTTCATAAGCATTGATGAATGAAAATTTGTTAAATTTTAATCATGCAAAGAATATAATTGTTGGTACAATGAAACCATTTAAGTACCAAGCCACTTTGACATATTGTTTTCATTACAATTGTTTGATATTTATTGAATAAATTTTAATTAAATAGTTGCTTCCTATAAATAATAGTTCAAGAAATAAACACAAACTTTATTTTAAAATTAGTGTTTTCTTGTTCAAAGAAAACATATATCTCAAAACTGAATTGTGATTTTTGTCCTCGGACTTTTTTGTCCGCGACTTTCTGTCCTTCATTCTACTAATATATGCCATGATATAAATTCAGTGACACACTGTAATGGTTAGTAAGGTGGCATCATAACACTTTCAAGAGAAGTGCACGCAGTTAGAATAAATGTTTCTCTTGGATATTTATTACAAACTGATTTACATATAACGCGGGAAACAAAATGTCACAGACAGAATATGTTTAGACGATCAGTGGATACATGATGTTGTAACGTTGCTGCAATTATTTAGTTATCAAAGTTTGCACCGTTACGTCGACTTCTAAGGAAACGACCTCAAAAGGGGGTAACATTTTTTTCCCTAAAAATATATTTTGATCCCTAATTTAATGAGGTAAAAAAAAAACTGAATCCAGATTTCCTCCCCAATACCTCATAGTGTTAAATTTTGCAAAAAATATTTTGATTGATGACGTTTAAAAACTAAATAAAATTGTTCGCACGCTGCGCGAAAAAAAAAAATCTTAACTCGAAATAAAAAAATATAACCACCAACCCCCTTTGAAGTTAAATGATTGCTCCCTATAGCAAAGACCCAGGGGAAAATAATAAAGGAAAGGCTCCTTTAACGAGAAAGTCTGATACTGAAATACAGGTCAAAGACTCCTATTTGACGGGAGATATTTTTCACAAAAGAAGAAGACGACAAGATATGTCGATAGGTATATTGGAGGGTTCAATATCCAGCTGTCACAATTTAATATTATCATCGAGAAGTTCTTTCTAGACTTCGTGAGTGACTGTGTTTACAGTTTTGGTGCTCCAACAGTGTTCAAAAGATGTTTACAGACTTTGGACTTTATGTCTATGACAACTGCATTGTCTATGTATTATTTGATACAGATTGAAAGTTCCGGTATCAGATTTTTTGTTGCAATGTTTTTTTTTCCTCTAAAATCGTACTAATTTCTTCAAGTTATATCTACTAAAAAATATTATTGTCCCTGTCTTCTTTAACATTGTAATATAACTGTATACATAACAATCTTCACTATATATTTTAGTCCGTTGGTGGCCTGTTGCTAGGCAAAATTTCTGTTTCTATCCAAGATACCCTCATTTTCCACTTGCAGTACAAATTTCCCCGACCATCATCCCGAATGGCCTTCCGACCGTGCAGGGCTGTATAGCCAGTCAAGGTCGTTAATAAACACTTCCATCACCGAATGGCCTGCATTAAAAGACCTACCTATTGTTAACTTGTTCTCGTTCTGATCATGCATGAAATAAATGCCACTGGACGCCGTTAAACAACCAACAATCAATCAATCACTAGATATTTTAAACATGTGACACAACATAATAAAATAAACAATTTCAACAAGATCCATGTAACTGGTTTTACTGCAATTATTAGAAACATACAACGTCAATTTTTTTTTTCATTTCCGGTATCAAAATTCTTTTGTTACATTATGTCTTCTTTTCCGTATTTACATTAAGTTCTATTTACGGTAAACACTTTTGTCACTTTCGATTTTCTCAAATCGTACTCGAATAATTATAATATACCTTTATAACAATTACATTTTGTCAAACTTATGTTACTGTGATGGTAATACTCCAATTAATTGAAACATATAACGTCAATATTTTTTTATTCATTACCGGATCATTCATTACACGAAAAAATATTATTGTTACTTTTAGTCTTCTTACACCGTACTTGCGTAATATACCTGAACAAATACAAAGTGTAGAAGCACGCCGACGAGAGGTGAAATAATTGTCTCTGTCCATTAAACAAACAAAATTGTGTTGTAGTGTATATATATACACATTTATTATACATTTATTATTATATTCATAATAAATGTGAAATATTTGTTACTGTGTGTGAAAACAAAGGCAATCTAACACGATATACTGGTATGACTGAAACTCCAAAAACAAAGTTAGGACACATTTAAATATTTCTTTGGAAATGAAAATGGGTCTATATGATGAACAACACATTACCTTCTTAAAGTCTCCTTTCATACTCTCAATCGCCTCCTTAATTTGAAAAAGTTCGTTCAACTCATCGAAACCTATAATCGTTTTGTTTTCCCTTTATCTTGATCTGTTGTCATATAAATTCATGAAAACATATTCGCCTCCCTTTGCCATTAGAGCAGTTTTTTTCCACAAGAAATAAATCATCAATAATGGTGAAATTATTGTTGTGGGTGTGTGTGTATGATTAATTATCTTTATAAAATGCCAAATATTTGTTACTATGTGAAAACAAACGAAATCTAGAAAGATATATGACTGAAAGCTGAAAACAATGTTGGTACTAATTTGAATGTGTTTTTGAAATTGAAAATGGATGTATTTTGAACAACACATTACCTTCTTCAATTCTCCTCCCCAAGGGTGACTGGGGAATAGAAGTATGGTCACCATTGGTCTTCCTCCGACCGGCAGTAAAACCCTTGCTAAAGTGGGGCGTCCGTTTGGCTGTGCGGGATGTACAAATTTGCAGCCACGTCCGGTCAGAATGAAGACGTTAAATCCGATGCCTCGTGTAAAGAGAGTGCCATGCTCTTTGCACGTTAAGAACCCTTGCAACAACTCTTTGAGGGGTCCGTAGGTGACCTGTTGCAAGGCTAAATTTCTGTCCCTATCCAATATACCCTCATTTCTCGTGGCAGTCTAAATTTCTCCGACCTTAATCCCGGACGCCCCTATTACAGAACCTACCTATTGTATATATTTTTAATTTGTTCTCGTCCTGAATATGCATGAAATGTTTGCCACTGGACGTTAAGCAACCAACAATCAATCAATCTTCAATTCTTCACCCCAAGGGTGACTGGGGAAACGAATTATGGTGACTTGGTCTTCTACCGACCGGCAGTAAAACGCTTGCCAAAGTGGGCGTCCGTTTGGCTGTGCGGGATGTATCAAGTTTGCAGCCACGTCCGATCGGAATGGGGACGTTAAATCCGATGCCTCCTGTAAAGAGAGTGGCACGTTAAGAACCCTTGCAACAACTCTTTGAGGGGTCCGTAGGTGGCCTGTTGAAAGGCAAAATTTCTGTCCCTAACCAATATACCCTCATGTTCCTGTGGCAGTCCAAATTTCCCCGACCATCATCCCGGATGGCCTCTATTATTACAAAACCTACCTATTGTATTTATTGTTAACTTGTTCTCCTCGTCCTGAACATGCATGAAATATTTGCCACTGGACGTTAAGCAACCAACAATCAATCATACTCTCCACCGCCTTCTTAATCTGACAAAGTTCCGTTCAACTCATCGAAACCTGGAATCGTTTTGTTTTCCTTCAATCTTGATCTATTGTCATATAAATTCATGTAAAAAATATGCGCCTGTCTTTGTCACCACAGCATTTTTTCCCTCCCGAAATTAACCACAAATAATTGTAAAATATATTGTTGAAGGAAGGATATCTATTATGGAATGATGTGGTTGAATGTTATCTCACTGACATTTACTCTCATTTAATATATGGAAATTAGGAACACATGTTGTTCATGTTGAGTTATACTCGCACAATAGATATATGAATATGTGGTATGTGTACCAATGAGCCAACTCTCCATCCAAGTCACAATTGGTAAAAGTAAACCACTATATGTCAAAGTACGGTCTTCAACACGGAGCCACACCTAGCAGCAAGCTATAAAGGGCCCCAAAAATGACTAGTGTAAAACCATTTAAACGGGACAACCAACGGTCTAATCTATATAAAAAAAAACGAGAAACACTTATGATCCACATTAACAAACAACCACTGAACATCAGGTTCCTGACTTAGAACAGGTGCTAACAAATGCAGCAGGTTTAAACGTTTAATCGGTACAAACCTTCACCCTTACTGAAACAATAGTGTAACATCTCAACATAGAAAAAACATGTTATCCAAAAACGACTTCAGTATTTGGTGGTGCAAAAACATTACGACACAGCAACTGCCCGTCTTTGATGTGAACCATCGCCAAATTTTTGCCAATAATTGTTTCAGTTGTGCCTGGAGTTATATCAAAACTTAGTGTCTTGGCTGTTTTATATTCTGTTGAATAAATCACGTAGTGTCCCTTTTCTCAACTATGCAATCTACCTTCTCAATGACAAAATTCAAATCCTGAACTGACGTGCATCTTCTTTGAGGGTTCAATTCTACTGGTCTACCTCAAGAACCAGAGAATGTTACCAACAAAACCATAACAATTACATCTCTAGATAATAAGTAAACAATAATATTCTATATGGAATCTGTAAAGGAAACGCAATGGATTGTGGGATATGTTCTATTTAATTCCTCCGTTTACAAAGCACCTCTCAAGATAAAAATAACAGAGAAAACTTTGTTCATCCCACATTCATTTATTAATTACATGCAATATATATATACATGTTAAAACAAATGGAAATGCTTTCAATTGAAATATATGAGGTTAATGTCGGAAGAAAGTTCATAATTATGTTGCAAATTGTTCAATTATCATCTTCAGCGAAACATTGTCGATCTGGAACTTCTTCATATAAATCTCATCCATTTCTACTAGGATAAATTTTTTCACCATGAATTATATATTTGGGAATATATGTTTTCCAACATTCGTTTCTTTGCGTGTGCGTTATCAATCTGAACTTTAGTTGATACAAGTACAACAAACGAAAGTAAATATTTTAAAAGTTAGTGATCATCTGTTGCATGTTATAATTTTGCATTTGCAAGGGATAGATACTCTCTGTTAACATTCTGAAAATAGACCATTTATATCATAACAAGATTTATTGAAAAAAAAAACAATCTGTGGATTTTCTCTTGTTCTGGCCATTTACCAAGTTGTTTACAATCATTCCTGCAAAAAAAGAAGTAATGAAAATTATATAACAATTATGGAATCTAATAAAGTTACACTTTTAGTTTTACACGAATGGACAGATTAATATTTGTGTCAGGTCTGTAGTAGATTTTTAATTATATATTAGTATGATGTTATACTGAGCGACAAAAGAAAGGATACACTTATTTATTATCAGATTTTCAAAAAATAGGTTTTACAATAAAATTAACAATAACAAATGTATGAATGACTGACAATGAAGTATGCATCCTAACAAAAATAAAGTACAGCTGAGTAACAGTTTTGGCACAATGTCAAAAACAACAGATGAGATAACAAATCTCGAATAACAGTATGTTTCATCATTTAGCGTTTGAAAAGTCAATATCTCGTGTGACCACCATTGGCATAAATTACTGCTTGAAGCCTACGTCGCATAGACAAGACAATTTTGGAAATTGTAGTCTGAGGCATGTTGTTCCACTCCTGTTGTAATGCTTGGGACAATTCTTGCAGTGTAATAGGTTGGCGTTGCCTTGAGCGAACTCTGCGGTTAAGTTCATCCCATATGTGCTCGATGGGATTCAGGTCAGGAGATTTTGATGGCCATGGCAACACATCGATGTTTTGTTGCTGCAAGTAGGCATTTGAAACACGAGCAGTATGGGGACGGGCATTGTCGTGCTGAAATGTTATTCCAGGTCCATATCTGTTAATGAAATTAACCACTTCCGTTGACAAAATTTCATCTCTATAGCGTTGGGCATTAAGTGGTCCATTCACTATCACGAGAGTAGTCCGGTTGAGCGTAGATATGCCACCCCAAACCATGACACTACCACCTCCAAATCTGTCATGCTGTTTGACACAACAATCTGCAAACCGTTCACCGGATCGTCTATAAACTCTTGCTCGACCATCTGAATGATGGAGAGTGAATCTGGACTCATCCGAAAACAAAATATTGCTCAATTCGTTGTTGAGTCTCCATTGTAAACGAACTTGACACCATCTTAACCGCTCTTGTCTGTGTCGTTGTGTCAGTGTCGGTCCCCTATAAGCACGTCTAGGACGAAGATTAAAAGATCGTAGTCTTCTACGGACTGTTTGTGCACTGATACGTCTGCCCTGAACAACACCAGTCGATGCCCGAGGAGGCATAAACCTATCCCGCAAATGTCGTATACGAATGAATCTGTCGTCAGCAATTGTTGTTACCCGTGGACGCCCAGACCGTGGTCGATCCTCCGTAGAACCAGTCCATTGGAATCTCTGCTGTAGCCGATATAATGCCAAACGTTTACAGCCAATTGCTCTTGAAACGGCAGTCATACCCATGCCGGCTTGAATCATGCCAATTGCACGTTCCCGTAATGCAGGCGTAAGACGGGGCATTTTGAAATGTTTTCTTGAAACTTTGTGAACTTACGACTGGATACTGTAACAGGTGCCGAACAACATCAAATTTAGTCGAATTTTACTAACAGATTTTTCTGCACGTGCAAATTTTCCAAAATTCAAATTTAAATAATGTGAGGTACTCACCTGTTGTACAGGTAAAAATCAATATGTATCAGCCGTAGTTTTACCTAATTAACGCGTGTATCAAGTTTCATTTTTATATCTTTAGTTTTTAAAAGAAATATTAAAAAAATAAAAGTGTATCCTTTCTTTTGTACTTCAGTTTATATTCAAATTGAATTAATCCCCAAGGGTGACTGGGGAATAGAAGTATGGTCACCATTGGTCTTCCTCCGACCGGCAGTAAAACCCTTGCTCAAGTGGGGCGTCCGTTTGGCTGTGCGGGATGTACAAATTTGCAGCCACGTCCGGTCAGAATGGGGACGTTAAATCCGATGCCTCATTCTTTGCACGTTAAGAACCCTTGCAACAACTCTTTGAGGGGTCCGTAGGTGACCTGTTGCAAGGCTAAATTTCTGTCCCTATCCAATATACCCTCATTTCCCGTGGCAGTCTAAATTTCTCCGACCTTAATCCCGGAAGCCCCTATTACAGAACCTACCTATTGTATTTATTGTTAACTTGTTCTCGTCCTGAATATGCATGAAATATTTGCCACTGGACGTTAAGCAACCAACAATCAATCAATCAATCACAGATGGTATGGGTGTAGTATACCCATTACTTGCTGAGGTTGTTTGTTGTTGATGCTATGAAAATAATCCCTGAAGTTAGAATTGGGATAAAAAAAAGCAGATGTGCTAATTATTAGATTAAACCGATAATGAGCGGTATAATATAAGTAACGATCGCTGTGTTTCATCAGAGATGTTAATTAAGAGTTATAATTAGATTTCTTTGTTTAACTAGAGAGCTCTAATGATTTGCATATGGTGCCCTGGTAAATTTATGGAGCACGGAATCCGGTTGTCCTCGTGCCCGGTTGCCCTAGTATTCTATATTTGTATCCGGGCTTGTTGGAGTGATATAATAGAGAGAAAGAGCTTGAGACAAGGAGGAGGGGACAGTTACGTTTATAGTATAAGGGGAGAACAGGAGTCGATTTCACACAAAAAAAGTCGTAAGTCATGAACAATTCAGTATACTTACGATCAATCTTAGTCGTAAGTTTTTTTGTGAAATCGAGTCCAGTATTGTTGAGCCTGAAGTTATATACTTGTAACTTTGTTAAAGTCGTGTGGTTTTGATGATACAGTATTGTACTTTTATTCGACTTCGTGTTTATGTTTACTTGCAAGACTTTGTTCAAACTACACCAGGATCCATTTTATTTATGTGACCATAACAAATGTTTTTATACGACCGCAAAAATTTTTGCGGTCGTATATTGGTATGACGTTAGTGTCGTCGTCGTCGTCGTCCGAAGACACATTGGTTTTCGCACAATAACTTTAGTTTAAGTGAATGGATCTCTATGAAATTTTACCATAAGGTTCAATACCACAAAAGGAAGGTGGGGATTGATTTTGGGGGTTATGGTACCAACAGTTAAGGAATTAGGGGCCAAAAATAAGAATTTTTGTAAATTCCAGACAATAACTTGTGTGTTAATGTATGGATCTCTCTGACATTGTACCACAAGGTTCCATATCACACATAGAATGCTGGGATTGATTTTGGGGGTAATTGCCTCAAAATTTTAGGAATTAGGGGCCAAAAAAGGAGCAAAAAACAAGCATTTTTCTAGTTTCATGACAATAACTTGTGTGTAAGTGTATGGATCTTTCTAAAATTGTACTACAAGGTTCCATATCAAAAAGGGAAAGCTGGGCTTGAGTTTGGGGGTAATTGCCCAAAACGTTTAAGAATAAGGGGCCAAAAATAAGCATTTTTCTAGTTTCCAGACAATAACTTGTGTTCAAGTGTATGGATCTCTCTGAAATTGTACTGCAAGGTACCATACCACAAAGGGAAGGCTGGGATGGATTTTGGGGGTAATTGCCCTAAACGTTTAGGAATTTGGGGCCAAAAAGGGACAAAAACAAGCATTTTTCTAGTTTCAGGACAATAACTTGTGTGTAAGTGTATGGATCTTTATGAAATTGTACTACAAGGTTCCATATCACAAAGGGAAAGCTGGGTTTGAGTTTGGGGGTAATTGCCCTAAACGTTTAGGAATTTGGGGCCAAAAAACAAGCATTTTTCTAGTTTCCAGACAATAACTTGTGTTCAAGTGTATGGATCTCTCTGAAATTGTACTGCAAGGTACCATACCACAAAGGGAAGGCTGGGATTGAGTTTGGGGGTGATGAATCATAAGGGGGTTCAAAAAATTGGGGGGGGGGGTTTCTATTTTAAGACTTTTATGATGTATTTAAATTGGTAATTATGGTTGCAAACTCCATTAGAAATTTGAATTGACATTATGACCATATCTTGAGGGAAAGATTTTTTGGGGAAAAGGGGAGGTGAAAAAATTAGGGGAGGGGTAAAAAAGTTGTGGGGCATTTTTTCATTTCAGATTTCAGAAATTAAAAGAAAATTTCTTCAAATATTTTTTGGAAAAAAGGGGTTAAAAAAAAAAATTTTTTGGGGGGTCAATACGCAAAGCAAAGTGTATTTCACAAAAGCAAAAAAGGGGTATTTTTTTTTTTTTTTTTGAAAAGGGGGGGGTCTATTTCGCAACAGCATAGTGTATTGCACAAAAGCAAAAAATTGGATATGAATTCAAATCACATAACCAATTATAAGTTCTTTGACTACAGTTATTCGGTGTCAGAAACCTATTATGTGTCAAATATTTAATTACAATCCAAATTCAGACCTGTATCAAGCGCGAATATTGTGTCCATTTTTGCCCCAACTGTTCAGGTTTGGACCTCTGCGGTCGTATCCAGCTGCGCTCAGCGAAGCATTTTATTGTTTTTTGTTTTTTTTTTGTTCATCACTGTAATCAATAAAATCAATGTTAATCATATGTATATATTACAATTTGTATTAATTATTCTGCTCTTCATGGGCGTCTCGATTGACAAATAAAACTATTCTTATTCTAAGTAACCAGGATTCCCTTTATCACGCTACCAGTAGATTTCTAGGGTTATCCTATAAAAGTGTATCATTGGCATTTGTCGTCCGTGTACGAGTGAAAGGCACGACCTGAAACTTATACACCCAACAACACAGTACAAACACACGGATACGCACTTCAGTTAAGTTGTAAATATATGTATATGGAAGTTTTTAACGACCTTGACTGGCTAAACAGCCCTTGCACTGTCGGTTTAAGTTGTAAAATAACTTTTCGCCACATTATAATATAAGTACGGTTAAAGAAGACTGAAAGTGACAATAATATAATTCCTTATATTGAACTTAATGTATTTAGTACAGTCTCAGAAGACCAATGGTGACAAAAATATTATGTTACCGAAAGTGACTAATAAATTATTGGCGTTATTTGTATGAAGTACTTGCATTGCTATTCATGTCTTCACTGACCGTCTAAACATATGAATTACCCTTCGTTACATGTCAATAGTTAAAATAGAACTACACAAAGATAAATATGACGGATAATGGAACTGAGTGCACTACTCTCATTAAAGGGTTATGCAACACTCCCTATTTATCTACAACAATGAATAGCAAAGATCGACTGTACTATAAATAAATTTAAAGTTATTTTTTAGAATGACATCATTGATAAAAATGCCCGTATGTCATGCAAGCGGATATCGTTTTCGTTGTAAACAATAACGTGCATGATGTTATAAATACTGTATTTTAAAACAAAACCATGGATAGTTCAACAGAAAAAAGTAAATAGGAAGGTAGTAAACATTGTGTTTATGTCACATGTAACATTGATTCAAGATATATCGTTATAGCGTAAGGAGATGAAAGCAGTTTTTTATACCACGTTAATAAAATGTCACATTTCAGTTATATTGTTTCAACTTGTTGTCTTTTCTGTATTTATTTTCTATGTATATGAATTGTTTGAATTTATTGAAATAAGTTTTATGTCACAGTGAATTCATTACAAAGTTCTTAATACAAATGCATTATGCAATAATATGAGGCATTTCAGAAAAGTGTAAACAATTTCATATTTACGTTATGTGAGAGGGGTGTACAATCGACATGAACAAGGAACGGCTGCTGACAGCCTGTCACAAACTCTCAAATCTACTTCCCTTCTAAAAATCGAGTGGCATAAATGACATTAATATTCATATAAACTATAATGATTAAGTGGTCACATAATTAAATGACGGTAACTCGTCCTCGTAACCATAAAATTTCTCCCAAAAATCGGTAAACGTACAAACCGCTTTCATAGGCGGATCCAGGAGGGGTCCGGGCCTTCCTTTTGTGGGAAAAAGTTGGCTGATTATATAGGGAATCACTTAAGCATGAGCACTGGCGCCCCTCCCTCCCCTTATAAAAAGTTCTGGATCTGCCACTGGCTTTTCATTGTTTATAAGATGATTTAAAGTCCGAGTATGTTGTATTTGACATAACTTTTGGTAACCCTTTTGACGTCAAAAAAAATATTTTCAAAGATAGTACTCCAAGTAAAAATATATTCGAAAAAAACAAAGAATTATTGACAGTAACTGGTACTGAACCAGTATAACTCTCATTTCAAAAAGTTCTGGTCCGATTACCTTTATCAACAAATTTGTTCCCATACGTAAAAATCAAATTTGAACCATTCTAATGACTTTTAATTTTGTTTCATTTATATGTTTCGGAGTTAAGTGTGCAGTCCATTTCGTTGAACTAGTATACATTTTTGTTAAGGGGTCAGCTGAAGCCCGCCTCTGGGTGCGGGATTTTCTCGTTGAGTTGAACCCATTAGTGGCTCCAGCTTTGGTCGGGTTGTTGTCTCTTTTACACATTCCCCGTTTCCATAATCAATTCTATTAATATTATAAAAACGAAAACTTATGGCCAGGGATACCTGATGAGGATAGGCCTAGGTCCATAGGTCAGACCGTAATCGAAACTCCTTTTATATTATAAGGAACACAGACTCAGCACTGTAATTTTTTTCTAAGAATACGCACACTATTTCAGTAACAAGCACATGTGGGTTTCTTTTAAAAGTACAAAAATAAATACTGACAAAAGTATTCATTATTAAACAAAAAAATATTATCTTACATTGAGTAAGTAGAAATAAAGAGATGTGGTATGATTGTTAATAAGACAACTATCCACCAAAGTTTAAATGAAGTGGATGTAAGTAATTAAAGGCAACTATACTATCAGATCTGTACTTGGTGTCTTTTTGTTGTTGGGATGTTCAAGTACCCGTTCATATCCACTCTGTAATTTTTATACCCCCGCTTTAAAAAAAGTGGGGGTATACTGTTTTACCTCTGTCCGTCCATCCATCCGTCCGTCCGTCCGTCCCATGAATATTTTTCGTCACATCTTTCTTAGGAACTACATTACAAGGATTTCAGAAATTTGGTGCCAGGGTTTATATGAGTCAGCTATACCGTGTGATGCGTTTCAGGTTCATCACTCAAATACTTCCTGTTTACCGAACACTTTTACACATGACATCCAAGTTGAAAATTTTCGTCACATTTTTCTCAGGAACTACATTACAAGGATTTCTGAAATTTGGTCTCAGGGTTTATATAAGTCAGCTATACCGTGTAATGCGTTTTCAGATTCATCACTCAACAACTTCCTGTTAACTGTCAAGTATTTGGGCGGGTGTATCATCAGTGAGCAGTAGCTCACAGTTTCACTTTTTATATATATATTTCTTTTTGTATCCATCTGATGATTTAAGCCTTGTTCAACTGATGTTTATAGTTCGTTATAACGTTGTAATGTTACACCACTGTCGCAGGTTAGGGGAGGGTTGGGATCCCGCTAACATGTTTAACCCCGCCACATTCTGAATGTATGTGCCTGTCCCAAGTAAGGAGTCTGTATTTCAGTGGTTGCCGTGTGTTGCTGTGTTACTTATTTGTTTTTCGTTCATATGATAGATATACTGTTCCCAGGTTCATGGTATTGGAGACACTGCCACTTTTAACGTTTTAAGGTTAAATGAGTCATATGTGACAAATCAGTGTCCTATTTTGTCTGTGAATTTCTTGAAGGTAATCCTTTACGATATCTGACCATAGTAGAAATTTTGTAGAATCGAATTGTTAGGAAATTGTTTCTAGGCCAAAACGGAAAGGGGGCTGGGCAACCGTAGCTCTTATATGTTTTTTTTTTTTTTTTTTGGACAATTTGCGGACCACAGACTCTATGATCCGTAAATTGTCAAAAATATATTACAAGGATATAAGAGTTACGGTTCCATAGCTATACCTTTACATCGGCTACATCTTTAAATCTGTTATAAATAAGAGTATTGTTTATGTTTCTCCAGAGAAAAAAATTATTCGAGCGCACTTTATAGCTTGCTGTTCAGTTTGAGCCAATTGGGCTCCATGTTGAAGTCCGTACTTTGACATATAATTGTTTACTTTTTGGATAGAGATCTAGAGTTGTCTCATTGGCAGTCGATCATACCACATCTTTGTATTTCTCTCTATATATATGTCTCTGGTAAAATAGTAGTTATTTTCCTTATTATACCCCACGCAACGGGTTGCGGTAGGTATAATGTTTTTGACCCGTCAGTCCGTCAGTCCTTCAGTCCTGTTTCTTGTCATCGCAACTCCTCTCAAACCACACAACAGAATTTCACGAAACCTTTTTAGATAATAAGGGCATACTATGTAGTTGTGCATATCGACAGGAAATTGCGATTCAATTTTTTTCTAGGAGTTACGCCCCTTTGAACTTATTACTTTAATGTACTACTGCAACAGTTTGTCATCGCAACTCCTCTGAAACCACACAACAGAATTTCATGAAACCTTTTAGATAATAAGGACATACTATGTAGTTGTGCATATCGACAGGAAATTACGATTCAATTTTTTTATCTAGGAGTTACGCCCCTTTGAACTTATTTGCTTCAATGTACTACTGCAACAGTTTGTCATCGCAACTCCTTTGAAACCACACAACAGAATTTCATGAAACCTTTTTAGATAATAAGGACATACTATGTAGTTGTGCATATCGACAGGAAATTACGATTTAATCTTTTTCTAGGAGTTACGCCCCTTTGAACTTATTTGCTTCAATGTACTACTGCAACAGTTTGTCATCGCAACTCCTCTGAAACCACACAACAGAATTTCATGAAACCTTTTTAGATAATAAGGACATACTATGTAGATGTGCATATCGACAGGAAATTACGATTCAATTTTTTTTCTAGGAGTTACGCCCCTTTGAACTTATTTGCATCAATGTACTTCTGCGACAGTTTGTCATCGCAACTCCTCTGAAACCATACAACAGAATTTCGTGAAACTTTGTAGATAATAAGGACATACTATGTAGAAGTGCATATTGACAGGAAATTATGATTCATTTTTTTTTTTCTTATACAATTTTTTTTTCTTACACTTATATATATTTCTCCAATGACAATATGGGGACGTGGGGAATGTGAGCGCGCTCACTAAGGTTCTTTAATTTAAGATGAATGAATAATTCTTTTATTTTACCTATCGAGAAGTTTAAGTTTTATAAACACCACGCACGTGCGTAAATGTAAACAAAGAATTGTGTGTGTGATTTCATATAATTTCCATAATTGTCACTGTGTCAATGAAAAGGTGTGTCATTTAATGTCAACTTCAATCAAAGCCTGGTGACAAAGTTCACCTTCCGATATTTAAAGGATCGACTATTTGTAGCTCAGGTAAAACATGTCAACAAAAGAAATAGGCGTATCGTAACAGGTCACTCGCCTTTGTAGAAGTTCTGATCGTTTTCCGAAGTTTTAATACCACGGCACTAATTCCATCTCTTCAGTTGGATATTTCCACAGTTTCAAATCATTTAAATGTATTTTGCTCGATTAATATCTTCATCAGTTAAATTTATTTTCATAAAATCTCGAATGGATGCCATTGTTATTACCGATTTGTTTGCATGAGGTGCAGTCAAGTGACTGATAAATGAATATTCATTACTAATTAGTGACGTATCTACCGATCTTTGCTATTGCACATCTTGACATATTTCTGTAGGGCGTAATGTATTTGATGGAGTGTTGGAGTGAACTTTTGGAGTGAAATTTTTAAGTAAAAGTAGTATGCATGTATGTTCTATATATGTAATATTTTAAAAAAATATAACGCATCAACTCTAGTGCCCTAAAAACAAATTCTGAACTAAAGTGAAATCCTCGTCCCTCCAAAATGATTGGTTTCTAAGAGGTGACCAATTTCACTATGTACAAGTATGGTTGGGTTTTGCCAAGTGGTTCAAAAAGAGTTTGTGGATAATCAAAAGTATCACTAAGGAGCAGGACGACGACGACACAGACAACGACACTGAGATAGTGATCTCTATATGTCGACTCGTCTATAACCAAAGGCTCCCAAGACCAATAATTCACCTGGTTCAAACATAGCTCCCTTATATTATATTTTAAACTGTAATCGGTCATGACAAAAAAAAAAGAATTTGCACATCAATCATAAAATTTATCAAAGACTTGAGCTAAAAAGAGATAGCGATTAGAAAAAAAAAGAGGAATGTTTCCCTCATTCATGGAACACAGATGATGCCCTCGCTTGCACATAACGTTATAAAGAGACATAACTAAAAAAAGTACAAGTGACGCTACCCAAATTCGTACTTCATTTGAGTTTTGTGGTAATAAGCTATGTCTTTCTATGTTGTGATGTTATACTATTGTTTCAGAAAAGGGAGAAGGTTTGGTACCATTAAAACGTTTAATCCCGCTGCAAATGTTTGCACCTGTCCTAAGTCAGGAAACTGAAGTACAGTAGTTGTCGTCTGTTTATGTAGTTCAAACGTGTTTCACGTTTCTCGTTTTTATATAGATTAGACCGTTGGTTTTCCCGTTTGAATGGTTGTACACTAGTAATTTTTGGGGCCCTTTATTGCTTGCTGTTCGGTGTGAGCCAAGGCTCCGTGTTGAAGGCCGTACCATGACCTATAATGGTTTACTTTTATAAATTGTTACTTGGATGGAGAGTTGTCTCATTGGCACTCATACCACATCTTCCTATATCTTTTGTGTTTAAGTTTCATAAAATTTGGTTGAGACAAACTAAAGTTGAGAGATTGGAAAGAACAAAATCAGCTAGTTTTCCATTTGTAAAGGCCCCCGGTGGATCGCTATCCTTGCCGTGATCGGGGGGCTTGCGTGTCTCCGTGACCCAAGAAATATGCCAGCGTGAGCATTGTCTCCTGGTAGGGCCACCCATGCTGGACAGGTCAAAGGGTAGAGGCCACACTAAAGTGATCTGAACATCGTACGAACTGCCCGATGTTTTGAATAAAGTAGGCTCTCCAACCCGTAGGCCGTGGGTTGCTACCCGTGTCGGTGGTTGACGAGATCCTTGCGGATGAGGGCTGTAGCTAGACTCCTTACGGTCAGAAAATACCCGGACGGACGAGACTATAGTTCAAGAAGCTGCTCTGGCTCCGATATCATCTAAACGGGAGGTCGGATGGACCCGGTCCGATCAATCGGCTGGTGATGTCGAGCCCTTCAGTTAATCCTAAACAATAAGCTTTCATATCACAATGTACTTTATACACAGGTATTTAAATCAAGCTATTTATATTTAGGATAACTGAAGAGGGCGATGGCTCGTGGGTCAATCAAGTGGTACGCTTTCTATTTCGCTTGATGGATACGCTCTGCTTGAGTATACTATTCTTGGAACATCCGGTGCTTTCCGCAGTGGATCTTGGGTGCTAATTTTGGGGACGAGGTGCATTATACTTGCAGCTCGCTTTCAGCATTAGCGCTTGACCCCGGCTCGCCACGGAAACACAGCATCGCCCTTGTAGATACTCCGAGGTGGGTGGATGACAAGGATAGTGAATCTTTCTCCTTTCATATGGCAAACAAAACCAAACTTCTCAATCAGCTTCTACAAAAAAAGAAAATGTGATGACTCTGCGCCCTGTCAGGAAGATGATAGTTGGCCCCGATTTATTGTAATAAAAGGAACAGATGAAAACCAGTTTCAAAAATATCTCCTTTTGTAATTCATAAACAAATTCAAAGCATTGCTGGTACAGTTAAAAAGTTTCAAAAATGAGATCAGGAATTTGTTGGTTGAATGTTCCAACAAAAGTCAATCAACAAATTTGCTGACTATGACAAAATTACAGACTTTTCTGTTTCTGCCTCTCCTCACAATAGTTTGAACAGTTGCAAAGGAATCATTCGAGACAGAAGTCAATATCTAGGTGATCTTACCGTGGAAGAAATTAGTGATGAATTATCAAACCAAGGTGTATCTGATGTTGTTAGATTTCAAATTAAAAGAATGGAAATATAACCAAATTAAATACATATCGTTTAACCTTTAAAACTCCAACTCCTCCTCATCTATTTCTTTAGGTTGCTTCGGAATCAGAGTTGACAGATTCATCCCTAACTCAATACGATGCTTCACCTGTCAAAAGTTTGGTCATGGAACCAAACAATGTCGTGGTACGCAGAGATGCTTCAAGTGTTCTGACGAAGGACACGAGGGAACAACCTGTAGCTCTGAATCCTCTAAATGTGTAAACTGTGGTGAATCCCATTTTCATCATCTAGGATCTGCCCTGTTTATCTTAAAGAAAAAATATTATTAAAATTAAAACAGAAAGAAACATCAGTTACCCAGAGGCTAAACAGATAGCTTCTGTTTCGAATGATCCTCTAGTTTCGAACAAACCATCGTACGCCAGCAAAGTTGGTCGCTCATTCAGTCATGAGAATACACAAACTCGCATGACATGGCCAATTGATGCTGAAACTTTTACAATGCTGCCTGTTCAGTTAGAAACTTCCGATAAATTAATTATTCCAAGAAAATCAAACCCTTCTAAAACCAGTAATCAGTCAACTCAATCTTCCTTACAGAGCTCAATGTCATCACCTTCTAAAAATGGAAAAAAAAATCAAGTAAGTCAGATGCGGTTGTATCAGACAGTTGGGGCACTGGATCGGTCTGGGATCTTCCCGATAATTCATTGGTCTTAAATAGTCACACTACATCTGCGTCTAATAAAGCGTCTACTAGTTCGTCTTCTGCTTCTCGAACAAAGTCGACAAAAGCTCCTTCTCCTCTTCGTTCTCCAGAACAGAAGGGCGTCTCAAAACGCCAGCAAATGCATCCTCTCAGAAGTCTTCTGAAAGGAGGTCGCGGGGTAGAGGTCGAGGCGGAGTAACATCAGCTGCGTCTAAACACAGAGATCAAGGACTCTCCTCACAAAATAGATTTACCATACTGGATGACGAATCAGAAATGGACTGCGAAAGTGTTGTGCCACCCGAAAGATCACAATCTCAGGGTGATCGAAGTAAAATGCTGGCAAACTCGATAGCATTCGTCCTGTTATTCAAAAACCATGACAGATATCATTCAATGGAATTGCCGAGGTCTTAAAATTAATCTTCTTGAGTTAACGCTTCTAGTTCAGACTTTTATACCTATTGCATTTTGTCTTCAAGAAACTCATTTAAAAGAAAAGGATAATGTATCTTTAAAAGGATACAACATTTATAGCACATTTTCTAAGGAAGACGAACGTGCTGCAGGCGGATCAACCATTTTGTGAAGGACAACGTCATTCATAGCACAGTCCAACTCACCACAGATCTGCAGGCAGTTGCAATTCGTTTATCATTAGATAAAACAATTACATTATGTTCTATATATATTCCACCTAATTCAAATATAGATAAAGCTAAACTCAAAAACCTTACTGATCAGTTACCTTCACCTTTTATACTTATGGGAGACTTTAATGCCCACAATCCCTTGTGGGGAAGCAAGTCTCATAATGACAAAGGTAAGATCATTGAAGACTTTGTCTCTCAAGAAGGGTTATGCATTTTCAATGATGGATCTAATACTTATCTTCACCCTGGAAACGGGTCTTATTCTGCTATTGATATCACTATTTGCGACCCGTCTCTTCTTCTGGATTATTCATGGCGTGTCCATGATGATCTTTGTGGAAGTGATCACTTCCAATAATACTTGAACATCTTTTCACTTCTGCTCAACAGAGAGTTCCACGTTGGAAACTGGACAAGGCGGACTGGCCCTTGTTTGAGAATCTCTGTCGAGCGGAACTTCAATCAAAGATGTTTGAGACTGTAGAAGATCAATTTTAACTTTTAATACAGTTTTAACATCAATTGCTGACAGAACAATTCCTAAGACCTCGGCAAATCCAAAACATCCCAGCAAACCATGGTTTGATGATGCCTGTGATCAAGCCATAGATGACCGTAAACAATCTGAAAGACGATTCTATCAACATCCTACGTCGGAAAATTTAAGTAATTTCCGTATTTTTCGCGCTAAGGCACGACGGACTTGCAGGCAAGCACGACGAACGTCTTGGAAAAAATTTATCTCGGGAATAACATCTCGCACTCCGATGACAAAAGTATGGAACATGATACAAAAGATTAAAGGTAAAAATTCTAGAGCCACGGTAAAACATTTGAAACATGGCACTGATTTATTAACATCTGAAAAAGATATTGCCAATAAGCTTGGTGAAACTTTTGCGAAATCTTCTTCTTCTAACAACTACAGGGAAGATTTTAAAAAAGTTAAGAAGCAAAAAGAAAAAATAAAGTTGAATTTTAAATCGAAAAATGGTGAAAATTATAATAAACTCTTTTCTCTGGAAGAACTTAAGACATCTCTGTCCAAGGCCCATGATACAGCTTGTGGACCTGATAATATTCACTACCAACTTTTGAAACACTTGCCAGATTCCTCGCTTGAAGCTCTTTTGCAACTCATGAATAACATCTGGGAATCTGGTGACTTACCATCAATCTGGAAGCTTGCAATCGTCGTGCCTATTCCAAAACCAAGTAAAGATCACACGGATCCTATTAACTATCGACCAATTGCTCTTACCAGTTGTGTCTGTAAAACATTAGAACGGATGGTCAATGATCGCCTTGTTTGGTTCCTGGAATCAAATGGGCTTTTAGCCAATATCCAGTGTGGATTCCGACAAGGCCGCAGTACTCTTGATCATCTAGTTCGATTCGAGTCATTATCCGTAATGGTTTTGCGAAAAATGAACACGTGGTGTCAGTCTTTTCGATCTTGAAAGGCGTATGACACCACATGGAAGTATGGTATTTTAAAGATCTTTTGATATGGGGTTGAAAGGCAATATGCCAAATTTTATTTCAAATTTTCTGTCTAACAGACAATTTAATGTTAGATAGAGTAAATTCAACCATGTCTGATCTGTATGATCAAGAGATGGGTGTCCCTCAGGGAGTATTTTATCTGTTACATTATTTAGTCTTAAAATTAATAGCCTTGTTGAAGTTTTGAAAAGTAATATTGAAGGTTCATTGTATGTTGATGATTTTTAATCTGTTACAGAGGCAAAATATGAATAACATTGAAAGACAATTACAATTATGTCTTGGAAGAATTGAAAAATGGGCTTCGGAAAATGGTTTTAAATTTTCTACTTCAAAACAGTTGGGATGCATTTTTGTAACAAAAGGAAACTGCATCTTGATCCAGAACTCACTTTGTACGGAAACCCAATTAAAATGGTTGATGAAACCAAATTTCTTGGGCTAGTTTTGATAAAAGTTAACCTTTCTACCCCATATCAAAATGTTAAAATCGAGATGCTTAAAAGCATTAGATATTTTAAAGGTTGTTGGCAGCACTGACTGGGGTGCTGATCGCAACATTTTACTTAGTTTATACAGATCTATAGTTAGATCTAAACTAGATTATGGTTCAATAGTGTATGGCTCTGCAAGGAAGTCCTACATACAGATTCTCGATGCTGTGCATCACCAGGGTTTGCGTTTATGTCTTGGTGCCTTTAAAACCTCACCCGTTGAGAGTCTGTATGTAGAGGCTGACAGCACTCACTCTCAACAGACGCTTGAAGCTTGGACTTCAATACGCTGTCAAGCTTAAAGCATATCCAGAAAATCCTGCCTACAACTGTGTTTTAATCCAATTTATGAAGATATATATGCAAAACATGAAAATAAAATTCCTCCATTAGGCATCCGTTTAAAACCACACTTAACCACATTTGATTTAAAATCTCTTGCACAAGTTGAAACTTGCAAATGTCCTCCATGGGAACTTCAAAACCGAAAATGATATTTGACCTCCGTAAATACAAAAAACCGAAACAAACCCTCTTATAATTCAACAACATTTTGCTGAAATTAAGTCAAATTATTCAGATTTTCAACTGTTTATACAGATGGATCGAAGGATGGTAACCGAGTTGCATCTGCTGCTGTCTTTGGAGACAGAGCTGCGACTCTCCGTTTGTCATCTGCCGCATCCATATTTACTGCTGAAGCAAAGGCAATAGTTTTAGCTTTAAAATTTATTGCTACTTCAGACAAATCTAAATTTATAATATGTTCTGATTCACTTTCATGCTTACAAGCTATACAACATACTAAAATTAAAAACCCGATAATTCTCAAGATTTTATATGTAATGAGGAATTTAAAAATTCTTCATAAAGAAATAATTTTTCTATGGGTTCCGAGTCATGTTGGAATCCATGGAAACACGGTTGTAGACGAAGAAGCAAAAAATGCCCTGGATGATCCCTTATCTAACTGTGATATACCTTATACCGATTTTAGATCTAATATTAGAGAATATGTTTTAATATATTGGAAAATGAATGGAGTAAAAAGGTTGATAATAAATTACATGAAATTAAACCTAAATTAGGTAAACCTGTTAATACTTTTATGTGCAGAAAAGATCAGTGTGTTATTTCTAGATGCCGTATTGGTCATACTAGAATAACACATGAATATCTTCTGAAAATGAAGAAGAACCACAATGTATACCTTGCAACTGCAAGTATACTATTAAACATGTTTTAATCAATTGTATTGACTTTGCTGATATTCGTAAGAAGCATTTCAATGTCAATAATATGTATGATTTATTTGATAGTGTTCCAATTACAAATATTGTTTCATTTTAAAAGAAGTTGGAATATATCATAAAATATAAAAATGCTGTATGAATTGAAAATGATTTTAATTTTATCACCTTATCTTAGTGTTGTTTTTATTTGTAAATAAACAATTTTGCTTTAGACTTGAGTTTTAGTATATTGAAGGACCTTTTGTCCGATTTTAAAGATATACTTTAAATTGTTAAATGTTCGAATTAGCTCTCGCCGCGATATAGCCTTTTTGCGCTAAGGCGGCGTAAAGCAAACACCAATCAATCAATCAATCAACCATTTGTAAAGGGCTAAACTCAAAAGATAAAGGTGAAGCCACCCAAATTCAAGTTTTATAACATAACATTTGATTGAGGCAAACTAAAGTTAGAAAACGGAAACCAATTTCAAAACGCAAGGACGCACAGATGGACATGGGTAAAACTTAATTGCCCTCTCCACTACGGATGGGGCATAAAAATCAATTATGACCAGGATAGACTCTGATCCCTCATCTAATCATTTTTGGATCTACAAGTCAATATATATCTTTAGCATGATATATCACAACAATACCTTTAAGGAAATTTACATTTTGGACCCTGTTTGTCCCAATTTCTAGTCGAGAGGGGCTTGGTCCCCTTAATTGGACTTGACCTTTATTTTGTTCCAATTACATTGTGTTTAAAATTGAAAAGGATCAGTAAAGTATAATCACAGTTAAAGCACCCGCAACAATTGTCCACAGACAGACGATGACAACAGCCCATAACATACACAACTTATGCTGTATGAAAACGAATGACTCCCGATGTGATTTCCTTTTCAAAAGGTCTAGACTTCACCGTTTATGCCATTAGGCCATCATTTTGTTTTCATTTTTAGGTTTACGAGTGAGCCTACCCTCTGAAGAAATATTTTATTATGAATTTTATTCTTCGCACGAAGAAATGCAAATAAGTATGATATCCCTGTCCGTTGAGTTTTTCCAGATTTAAGCCACTTTGAACTTCAAAATGTTATACAATTCAGTATGTACTTTGTCATCACAACTCCTATGATCCTAATATGAAGATGTGGCAGTGCATATTAGTTTTACGTCCTTTTTAGTTGATATTAAAGTTGGGTTTCAAATATACTTTAGGCTCAATTTAGATTGAGGGACGTGGGTGTATTATTTAAATATAATCATAAATAAAAGCCGGGACTCCTGTGACAAAGAAAGTCATAACTATCCACATCTATTCAGTAACAGAGGCAATGTAGGTAAAAACATATAGGAAAAGAGGATATAATTTTTTGACAACTTAAGGATGATTATGGCCAATTTTAGTTTTAATGTTTGCCCTGGTGGTTTTGGAGGTTAAGATTTTTTAAATGATTCATAATTCTTAAAGAATGCATAATTTGGTCTGGTGGTTTCAGACGAGAAGACTTTTTTTAATAAAGTAAACGGAAATTAGACTAGGGACGGCAAGTAATGGCAAATATTCAAAATGCTACTTTCGGCATGGTCAGCTGATAAGAGGAGCATATTTTATAATCTTAAAATAAACATTGATGTGTTACATATTTGTTTTTCGTTCAGTTTTTGTACATAAAATTAGGCCGTTAGTTTTCTCGTTTGAATTGTTTTACATTTGTCATTTCGGGGCCTTTTATAGCTGATTATGCGGTATGGGCTTTGCTCATTGTTGAAGGCGGCACGGTGACCTATAGTTGTTAATTTATGTGTCATTTGGTCTCTTGTGGAAAGATTGTCTCATTGGCAAACATACCACATCTTTTTTATATGACCAAACAATTATTTATTCTCATCTGTGACCGAATTGTATTTATATTATACATAAATGGCATTGAACATTTTAGATTTCTAATGTATATTTGTCCAAAATTAACCAAAACATTCAACTCCCTAACATTCTACATTGTTGGAATAATATACTACATACTTAAAAGATTTCACTCCAAAATATGACTCCAAAATTTCACTCCAATAATCCACTCCAACACTCCTCTCTATAAAATACATTATGCCTTTCTGTAGTACATTACTATCAATTATTTAAGTTATGTAAGTGTTGCATCGTTAGGCGTTACAAAGCCATGATCGGGACTTTAATTTTAAATTCACACTTATTATGGGAAAATTGTAATCTTGAAATTCATCCAAATTAACTTTCAAATTCAAACGTGTAATCTGTGGATGCAGGACAGAAAGTCGAAGACGAAAAGTCAATGACCAAAAGTCATACATCTGTTTTGAGATTATGCTTTTATTATCAAAATTTTGGTCTCTTTTTTAATCTGGAGCACATGTAACAATTTGTAATCTAAGTTGATTCGTAAAACATCAAATTGATCAAGTCATGGTTAAGAAAGCAATATGTTAAACTTGGTACTGTAATAAATGGCTTCATGATGTTAAAAATATATCGTTTGCTTGATTTAAGAGTGATAAATTTTCATTATCAAAGCTTATGAATATTTTCATAAACTTCAAAAACAGTAAAATCACTAAAATACTGAACTCCAAATGGCACAATCAAAAGCTCAAACACACCAAACGAATAGATAACGACTGCCACATTCCTGACTTGGTAGAAAATGGTGGATTGAACCTGGTTTTATGGCTAGCTAAACCTCTCACGTGTATGACAGTCGCATCAAATTCCATTATATTGACAACGATGTGTGAACAAAACAAAACAAACATAATAGGTAAAAATGTCAGAAATAGGGGTACAGCAGTTAACATAGTGTTTTAATCTTAACCACTATAAAAACAAACATATAGTTAAAGCACATCAGCAAAAATGAAAGACAAGAATACAAAAATTTACAATAGCATAACATAATGACGAGCCACGTCATATGTATCAAAGAAACACATAAGGCATATAGACAAAGCACATTAACAAACATGAAAGACAAGAATACAAAAATTATCATAGAACAATAACACAATGACAGGATGCATAAGTACAGAGCCACGTCTATGATATGTATCAAAGAAACACAAAAAGGCATATAGATAAATCACATCAGCAAAAATTATTAAAACAATAACACAATGAGGGATAAATAACTACAGATTCACGTCTAATGGATATCACCAAAAACTGAATAAACAGTTAAAATAATATTCATAAAGTCATATAAAAGAAAAATATAACACGTTATTAAGACGATAAACAACGCCAGTACCCAGCATCTATACTTCAAGATCATCGTGTAATATTTGTGAAGTTGATTCGGAATTTTCATCAACAAGGACTTAGTACCTTCCGTTGAACTTTTTTTAGAAAAAGGTCGAGACGTTCTTTGACACTCCCCTTTCTGCTCAGACACTGATGACGTTTTATAAAGCCTGAGTAGGAGCTGCAAGCTCTTGAATACCGAATAAGTTGGGAAATGTATATTCCATATGCAGGTGAAGTTGGTATATTGCTACTAAGGTGGGGGTAATTGATAATTTCAAAATTAAAATCGTCTCGTTTGTCATAGATTCTGGTACTCTAAAAATGAGGCGGAGGAAGCCGTGTCTGTTGTTTCTTTAATTTCTAGTTCTTGAGGATATACATGTATTAATGGAACCTAATCAGAAAAGTTCGGATTTTTAATGGAAAGAACATCATCAATATATCTGAATGTGAAATTAAATAACCTGGTTTCTTTGATCTTCTTGTTTTTGACAAGTGTCTGAAGGAACTCCGATTCATATGAAAATAAGAAGAGGTCGGCAAGGAGAGGCGCACAATTCGTTCCCATAGCAATGCCGACAATTTGTTGAAAAAGTCTACCTCCAAATTCTATAAATATGTTGTCAATAAGAAACTCCAACATACTGATCACTTGTTGCTTTGTGTAGCATGTCTTATATTTTTGTTCACTATTAACAAAATATGCCGTATGGTATCCCAAAGTAATAAATATATAGCGTATACTACAATTTTTATGTTGAAAAGCATTGTGGATTATTTCTTCAGACGATTTTTCAATTTCACATTGGGAATCGATGTATACACAGTTAAAAAATCAAAAGTTTCAATAGAACTAATGTCAGAAAAAGATCGAGATTTAAAATTATCCAGAATCCACATATGGTTAATACCACTACGCGAGTAAACAGTTTCACATTATTTCTGAAGACCCTCTGTGTTCCTACCGGCACATAATAGAAAGGCGATTTGCCCTTGATGACATTACCTCCGCCCTTCTGCACTCCAAAGCAGAATATTATAAATAATTCACCGTCTGTTTTTTTTAAATAATCTTTTCAAAATACATGACTGACGGCGTTTCCAGTAAAAGTGTAACTCACTTATATACTGACAATGGCTTGCAGTTGTATACTTAGCCTTTGGCAATTCTTTCAATTCTGTTAATGATTGTTTACTGTTAATTATGTGATTAAAGATAACCTAGCCTTTGGCAGTTTTAACAGTTCTGTTAATGATTGTGTACTGTTAATTAGGTGATTTCAGATAACCTAGCCTTTGGCAGTTTTATTATTTCTGTTAATGATTGTTTACTGTTAATAAGGTGATTTCAGATTACCTAGCCTTTTGCGGTTTTAACTTATCTGTTAATGATTGTTTACTGTTAATTAGTTGATTAACGATAACCTAGCCTTTGGCAGTTTTATCATTTCTGTTAATAATTGTTTACTGCTAATTAGATGATTACAGATAACCAAGTCTTTGGAAATTTTATCATTTATGTTAATGATTGTTTACTGTTATTAATTAGGTGATGAAAGATTATTGAACAAACACTCGATATGTAATACAAAATGAAAGTGTCCGTATGGTATCCATTTATAATGTTTATGTACCGCATGTAAACCTTTCATGAAATTAAAAGAAATTGTTAAGAAAGTTTGAATATTTCGAAAAAAACTAAGGATTTTCTTAGCCGTATTAGGCACTACTTTTTGGAATTTTGAGTCCTCAATGCTCTTCAACTTTGCACTTGTTTGGCTTTCTAACTTTTTTGATCTGAGCGTCACTGACGAGTCTTATGTAGACGAAACGCGCGTCTGGCGTATTAAATTATAACCCTGGTACCTTTGATAACTATTAAGAACTTGTGCTCAAACACTTACAAATTAATTGAAACTGTTTGTCCTGTGACTTTTCGTCCAATAAAATTTGTGACTTTCTATCAGTTTACCATAATCCAAACCACTATAACACTACTTTAAAGTCCTTGAAGGGTTAATCTTAATTGATAGTAAAAAAAGATGACCCATGTAACGATCCGCATTAGTATATTATATGATCTGAACTGATGGAATCCGATATCAGATAAAGTCAACTCTTCTCACAAATTTGTAAGAAGTAACTCTTTGTTGTCAATATATCTACCGACTTGTGAGCTTTGTGAGTTTCAAACAACCCTTTTTGAAGTCCTGTTCCCTTCTGTATGTTTAGAAAGGATAAGGTGGTGATGCGGTCCATCGTAAAACTCTCCACCGAGCTGCTTCCCTCAAACGCATACAATCCTGCACTACGTCATAGATTGGCGAAATGATATCCAAAAAAGGCACAGACGGCACTCCGTTAATTATAGTTGTAGAAGTGTTAAAGATGGAAGTTATCCCCTAATATCGCTTTCATTAGTTGAAACAGGGCTGGAAAATCGAAAACAATTTTTTAACTAATATTAACATAAGAGAAAATGTGTATGAAGGACTTATACGTGTTCACTGTGATGACTTTTATGTGTCAAGCTTAACTTTAATAAAATACCAGATAAAATTTAGTACAAAATCAAACATCTATTTGTCGTTAAAATTCATAACTTAAAAATCATTAAAGACTCTCTCAATAACTTTCAGTTTATCAGTTATATGTTTTTTATTTGTCACAGCTTATACTTTTCCTTTATCATAATTTCTTATAAATTGCTATTTCACTGAAATACACACCCTTCTATCCATACCCATACCGATGTGAAATTCGTGAGAGCTGTTAAATAACTCCTTAACTTTAGTATGTTATTTATCTTTTCTATCAATACACATCTTTCTTCAATATATATATATATAACTTTTTGACCATTTCACTGAAATGCCCACTGTGGAATTTTTATGTTTTTCTTTCACATATCGTTTTTAATGCTCTATACTATACAAGTATAGAGACAATTTCATTAAAATGAGGTCGAAACTACCACGGATCCCGTTCAAATAAGCATGCCAACTGTGGATTTGATCAAAAACCTGCATTACAACTCATTAACTTTTCGAAGGTATTCTGCATTATCGAATCAATAGATTCACAGACAAACCTGCTCAGGAGTACCCCTGATGCCGAATTAAAGCCATATTCAACACTTCTATTTACTCAACAGAGCTCAATACTCTCTATTAACTCAACCTCTGCGCACACATATAACTTGTAACTTCATATGGCAACTTGTAATGTAGCAAACCATGGTGCTTAAAAATAAGATTTTAACTTGCTGTAGGTTTTCCTGATTTCTTTTAATTTGGTGAGCAATCATCACTCCCTGCTTTTCTCATTTTTTCTTGCCTCCTACTCTCATCGGATTTGGAATTTGCCAATTCTATGTCAATATGAGAAAGTCTTATTAGGTCACTTGATTCAAGCTCCTTGTTTAACATTTTTTTCAAATTTAACAGTTGAAACGGACAAACTTCTTTGCCAAACGGTTCTTTAATTTGACAGCACTTATTTGACAGTCCTCAAATCTTCCTCCTCTTTAAAGCTATTTGTTTCATCTTAATGAATATCATTGTGAAATTTTATTATTAGTTCTAAATACATTTCGACACTAAACTCTGAAATTTCTGTGTCTAACAGCATAATAAGATATTTACTTACATTTCCTATATGTGGAAGTTCATTTAGTCAAATGACTGGTTAAATTTTGTAAATTTGGCGAGCTTTCTTGATGTTAATTCGACAGTTCTTCAGTTATTCAAATAAAATTGTTTTAACACGGTTTAACTTAATTTTGATCCTCCCAATTCTGTAATTGATAAAGCAAAACTTAAAAATTTAACTGACCAGTTACCCTCACCTTATATTCTGATGGGGGATTTCAATGCCCATAATCCAATGTGGGGTAGCAAATCTTTGAATGATAAAGGCAAAATTATAGAAGACTTTGTGTCTCAAGAAGGCTTGTGTATTTTTAATGATGGATCCGATACTTATCTTCATCCCGGAAACGGTGCTTATTCTTCTATTGATTTAACTATATGCTATCCTTCTCTTCTACTAGATTTTTCGTGGCGTGTACACGATGATCTTTGTGGAAGTGACCACTTTCCACTAATTCTTGAACATCTCTTTACTTCAGCTCAACAAAGAGTCCCTCGTTGGAAACGACAAGGCTGATTGGCCTTTGTTTGAAACTCTTTGCAGAGAGGAATTACAGTCGAAGATGTTTGAAGCTGTTGAAGATCCAATTTTAACTTTTAACACAGTTTTAACGTCAATTGCTGACAGAACTATTCCTAAGTCCTCGGCAAATTCGAAACATCCCAGCAAACCATGGTTTGATGACGCCTGTGCTCAAGCCATAGGTGACCGTAAAAAATCTGAAAGACGGTTAAATCAACATCCTACAACGGAAAACTTGAGTAATTTCCGTATTTTTCGCGCTAAGGCACGGCGGACTTGCAGGCAAGCACGACGGACGTCTTGAAAAAAAATTGTCTCGGGGATAACATCTCGCACTCCGATGACAAAAGTATGGAACATGAAGATAAAAATTCTAAAGCCACAGTAAAACATTTAAAAGATGGCATCGATTTATTAACATCTGAAAAGGATATTGCCAACAAGCTTGGTGAAACTTTTGCGAAATCTTCTTCTTCCAGCAACTACAGGGAAGATTTTAAAAAAAGTTAAAAAAAGAAAAAGAAAAAATAAAGTTGAACTTTAAATAAAAAAATGGTAAAAAATTATAATAAACTCTTTTCTCTGGAAGAACTTAAAACATCTCTGTCAAAAGCCCATGATGCAGCTTGTGGGCCTGACAATATTCACTACCAACTCTTCAAACACTTGCCAGATTCCTCGCTGGAAGCTCTTTTGAAGCTCACAAATAACATCTGGGAATCTGGTGATTTACCATCAATCTGGAAGCTTGCAACCGTCGTGCCTATTCCAAAACCAAGTAAAGATCACACGGATCCTATTAATTATCGGTCAATTGCTCTTACCAGTTGTGTCTGTAAAACACTAGAACGGATGGTCAATGATCGCCTTGTTTGGTTCCTGGAATCAAATGGGCTTTTAGCCAATATCCAGTGTGGATTCCGACAAGGTCGCAGTATTCTTGATTATCTTGTTCGATTCGAATCATTTGTCCGTAATGGTTTTGCGAAAAATGAACATGTGGTGTCGGTCTTTTTCGATCATGAACAGGCCTATGACACTACATGGAAGTATGGTATTTTAAAAGATCTGTTTGGTATGGTGTTGAAAGGCAATATGCCAAATTTTATTTCGAATTTTCTGTCGAACAGACAATTTAATGTTAGAGTAAATTCAACCATGTCTGATCTGTATGATCAAGAGATGGGTGTCCCTCAGGGGAGTATTTTATCAGTTACATTATTTAGTCTTAAAATCAACAGCCTTGTTGAAGTTTTAATAAGTAATATTGAAGGTTCATTGTACGTTGATGATTTTTTGATATGTTACAAAGGTAAAAATATGAGTAATATAGAAAGACAATTACAATTATGTCTTGGAAGAATTGAAAAATGGGCCTCGGAAAATGGTTTAAGGGTGACTGGGGAATAGAAATATGGTCACTACAGGTCCTCTTCTCCGACCGGCAGTAAAACCCTTGCCAAAGTGGGGCGTCCGCTTGGCTGTGCGGGATGTATCAAGTACGCAGCCACGTCCGGTCAG